>JBBPMK010000545.1:0-14177 GCA_038090295.1 Boletus semigastroideus | reverse complement strand
CAGTCTATCCAGCGCGTTTTGCTTGACGAGGATCTGGATTGCACTCAACAACGATGAAATATGAGCATCATGGCCTGGATATGCACCGAAACGACCTTGGCCGAGTTGGGAGACATCATGAGGGGAATCAAACGAGGGAACGGACCTGCCTTGTCATCCCAAGATTTCCAACGGCTTCCAGCAAACGGCGTTCATTC
Source organism: Boletus semigastroideus (assembly GCA_038090295.1). NCBI lineage: Eukaryota > Fungi > Basidiomycota > Agaricomycetes > Boletales > Boletaceae > Boletus > Boletus semigastroideus. The sequence goes on along the minus strand of JBBPMK010000545.1, from coordinate 13,980 downwards.
GTAGGTGTGCCGTGAGATGGTAATCCTTCTGTACGATGGTAAACGACGAGCGGTAGTGCGAATATGAGGTATTCACGTTTCTGACTCTGAGAGACTGTGTGTACGATACGAGTAACTTGTCTTCGAGTCAAGTCGTGTGCTCGGAATCGTCGTCACGTGAGTCTGCTTCTCGGCTTATTCCGGATCTTGTCGTCACCCTCGCGAGCCATATGACCGGTGGAGAGTAACGCGGAATCGAACAAGCCTGTGTCGTGCAAAGTGGTACCTGTCTGCTTTCCATACGACCGTCGGGGACGACAAGAACCCGGATGAAGTGATTCATCTCGCGGCGACGATGCAGTTCATCGGGTTCCGTTCGGTGATTGGCACAATGTGGGCGGCGGACGACGGAGAGACGAACAAGACCACGTCGGCGTTTTACAAGCACATGGTGGACGCGTCTGGGCGTCTGGATTATGGATTATACCCGCGTGGCTCATGCGCTGAACAAGACGATGCGGACCGTGGACGTGCCGTTGGATCAACAGATTTAACAACAGTCCGTCTAGGCACCGAGATGGATATACGGAATGCATCGAGGTCAACGTCTTGGCGGAAACCGCCGGTGCCACCGATCGACCTGTAAATCTTGATATCAGTCTAGACTCTGATCCGCAATCAGGTACGGGTTTCCACCCAGACGCACGCCTTGCAAGTCCAAGCCCAACGCGAGACGGCACGTTGGATGGTCGTAGGAACAAGCGCGCTCGGAATGTGACAGTCCGGAGCGCAAACGCCGATGCGAACGGTCGTGTCTGGTCTGGGAGACCGTGGCATGCAAAGTGGACCCGCTCGTTTCGGTCAAGCTCTTCGACAACACTTGATATGCATGATTCCTCTCCATCGACGTGTGTAAAGTGGACGACGTCGCTGACGAGCTCACCGATATTTGCCAGCCAGCTGCGCGAATGAGAGAAGTCAAGGTTGGAGTATATGAAGAGATGTAGAGATCGGGGAGATTGTGTTGACCCTTCCTGTACGGACTGGCAGCGTGCAAGGGCAGCACGGAAAACTCGGCAGTGGGACACCACCAAATGCGAGATCCAGATGGATAGATCGTACGTAGAACATCAACGATGGGAGAAACAGTTTGATCCCATATTTTCCGTAAAAAACATGCAAGCTCCCTTCTCACGTCCGCTCTCGTTATACGTGCAGTCAAGGTATTGGAGCTCTCGAGACCTTCCTGGGTGATCTCCAACGGAATATGGAACGGGTCGCGTCCGAGCATGATGGTAAGCGCATCGCAACTATATTTGCTGGTGTTGACAATGATTACAGGTCCGTCACTTGCAGCGCATTGGAGATCCGAGAAAAGGGTGGGTAGAAGGAAACGGGAGAAACCAGGCAGCCCGCAAATACTAGTGACAATGCTTTGCATTTCGAGGTTGAGACGGCAGAGTTGGTCATGCTGATCTGAACCAGGTGAATCGACAACACTGCGAATTTTGGAGGCAAGACGGCTGAAGTCATCCGCCAACAGCTTTCCCGGCATGCCAGATGTCATGACATCATCGAGGGGAGAACGAAGGCGAGCGAGTTGATTCCAAAAAACACTGCGTCCCTGTTCCAGAAGCTCAACAGCTTTTGCAGACAAACCTTTTCGGAGACATGCAGAAAATGTATCCATAGCAACCGATAGTAACAGGTTGTTCAAGATGTGGTGTTGAGTTGTGCGAGTTGAGTGTAGAGGCTAAACAACTCTTCTTGATCCTCTAACTGTTGTAACCATGTAAATAGGTTCCGAAGGAGGTCTGCAAGATTTTGCAATGAATTTAACCATTCAGGGTGACCTTGTGGTTGAAGATCAAGCGCTTCTCGACCAAGGACAATGGTTTCATCGACGTCCTGCATATCCCCAAGCTCGCTGTACCGGGTGGAGAGAAGAGCTGCAAGGTTATTCAACGTCAACGACCAATCAAGATACCCTTGCGGGTTGAAGGTCAAAGGCTTCTCGGCTGAGGACAATGGCCTCATCAAGGTCCTGCATGACACCGAGCTGGTTGTACTGGGTAGAAAGATAAGCTGCAAGGTTGTTTAACGACGTACACTGATCAGGGTGTCCTTGCTGTCGAAGGCCAAGGGCTTCCCGGCCGAAGAAAATGGCCTCATTAAGGTTTTGCATGACCCCGAGGTGGGTGTACTTGGTCCAGAGATAACCTGCAGGGTTATTCAACGACGATGACCGATCAGAATGGCCTTATGGTTCAAGGTCAAGCGCTTCTCAGCTGAGGACAATGGCCTCATCAAGGCCCTACATGCCCCAAGCCGATTGTATCGGTTGGAGAGACAATATGCAAGGTTATTTAACGACGTTGACCGATCAGGGTGCCCTTGCGGTCGAAGGCCAAGGGCTTCTCGGTCGAGGACAATAGCCTCGTCGAGGTCCTGCATGATCCCAAGTTGATTGTACCGGGTGGAGAGACGAATTGCAAGGTTGTTCAATGACATTGAACGATCAGGGTGTCCTTGCGGTCGAAGGTCAAGCGCTTCTCGGCTGAGGACAGTGGCCTCGTCGAGGACCTTCTGTACGACCCCGAGCTGATTGTACCGAGTGGAGAGATGTGCTGCAAGGTTGTTCAATGACGTTGACCGATTAGGGTGTCCTTGCGGTCGAAGGCCAAGGGCTTCTCGGTCGAGGACAATAGCCTCGTCGAGGTCCTGCATGATCCCGAGCTGGTTGGACCGGGTGGAGAGACGAATTGCAAGGTTGTTCAATGACATTGAACGATCAGGGTGTCCTTGCGGTCGAAGGCCAAGAACTTCTCGGCCGAGGGCAATGGCCTCGTCGATGTCCTGTATGATCCTGAGCAGGTCGTTCCGGTTAGAAAGCCAAATTCGAAGGTTGTTCAATGACGACGACCTATCAGGGTGATCTTCCGGTTGAAGGCCAAGGGCTTCTCGACGGAGGACAATAGCCTCATCGAGGTCCTGCATAACACCGACTTGTCGTATCGGGTAGAGAGATCAACCGAAATGTTGTGCAATGACATTGAACGATCAGGGTGCTCTTGCGGTCGAAAGCCAAGGATTTCTCGGCCGAGGAAAATGGCGTCATTGAGATACCGAGATGGTCGTACTGGTCGGAGAGATCAATCGCAAGGTCGTTCAACAACGACGACCGATCAGGGTGTCCGTCAGGTCGAAGGCTATGGGTTTCTCGCCAGTGGATGATGGCCTGCTCTATGTCCCTCATCCTCCCGAGTTGTTGGTAGCGATCGCTGAGATGAATTGCAAGTTGATCCAACGAGATGTCTCGGTCTGGTTGACCAGGCGGATGAAGTCCCAGTGCTTCACGATCAAGGTCAATCGCCTCGTCGATGCAATCAGTCCCCCCCGCCTTGCTGAAACTCTTTGGCCAGAGACTCTGCGCATGAATGATGCCAGGTACATTTATGTCAGTTATTCACCCTAAGAACAATAAACAAGTACCTTCTGAATCCATGAGGCTAGTTGTTGAATTTCAAGCGAAGGACCAGTGAGGAAGAGCCAGCCCTAGCTATTAATATGGACAGCAGTGCCCAAGCCATCATTCTTGATGAATGTCAGTCCACGCGTGCAACATTCACATACGCAGTATTAGCTTTGACCGATTTCCGAGGAGGCTTTTACCGATCGGTTGAAGGTCAAGTCTAAGCCTGCACTGGCGAACTTTCCCATGCGGAGACGATGTTTGTTGGACTCCGTCTGTTGACTTGGCTTTTCCTTGTTCACTGCGTCGGGATATACCTCTTCACCAAAGGATTTCTCCTCAGCCGACTGTCTCTTCCAGACCGGAACACATGCGACTCGGATGATGGATGCACGTCTCTCGCAACACACAAAAGAGCGGTCATACTCATCATTGACGCGCTTCGATTCGACTTCGTCTCTGGCCATCCCCCAGAACCTCCTTCGCCGTACCACCACAACGTCCTGACTCTTCCCCGCGAGCTCACTGTCGCACATCCACAACACTCATTCATATTCAACGCCCATGCCGACCCACCAACCACAACACTCCAGCGTATCAAGGGTCTCACCACCGGCTCGCTCCCCACATTCGTCGATGTTGGAGAGAGCTTTGGCGGCTCAGAAATTGTCGAAGATTCGCTCCTGCACCAACTCGTAGCTGCAGGTGGCAAGGTCAGCTATGCGGTTCGCCCTCCATTCTCACCCTTCTGAATGCCTAAAAGGTTGCTCTCGCAGGCGATGATACCTGGATGGCGCTTTTCCCCCACATCCTCGACCACAACATGTCCTTCCCGTTCGACTCGTTCAACGTCGAGGACTTGCACACAGTCGACGAAGGTGTCATTTCGAACCTCCTACCCCTCATCAAACATCATTCGTCCTCCTGGGGCATTGCAATCGGTCATGGTCTAGGTGTTGACCACGTCGGCCACCGCGTTGGCCCTGACCACCCGGTCATGAAGGCCAAACTGGAGCAAATGAACGACTTCCTTGCCGAGCTTGTCGCGGCCATTGACGAGGATACCCTACTGGTCGTACTCGGGGACCATGGGATGGACCGTACGGGCAATCATGGCGGAGACAGCGTTCTAGAGACCATGTCTGCGGTGTGGATATACAGCAAGGGTGTTGCGTTATCTCAAGAATCAGCACTGCTGCCGAACAGCCTCGTCCCCACCATTGTTTTCCCGGGAGAGACTGTCCGTCATCGATCCATTCAACAGATTGACCTAGTCCCCACAATATCCCTTCTCCTCGGTCTGCCCATTCCGTTTAACAATCTTGGGAGCATTATACCAGAGGTGTTTGATCGCGGAACGAACAAACCAGGGGTCCAGAGAGCCCTCAAACTCAACGCGGATCAAATCAAAAAGTACTTGGACGCGTACCGTGCGAGTCCGTCCGGCGGCGAACTTGATGGATTTTGGTCTCGACTCTCAGAGAGTTGGGTGGCCACTTCGTCTCAAGACCCCCTCGTTACTCTCTGGGACTTCACGCGTCTCTCGCTGTCCGCGTGTCGAACTCTTTGGGCACGGTTCAGTCTCCCGCTGATTGGCGCTGGCCTCACTATCATGACCCTCGGGGTTGTCGCAATATATTCCGCGTACCGTTTACTTGGCGAGGACGCCGAACATTCGGAGGAACGACTTACAGAGGCGTTGTCTGGTACATACAAAGCCGTTGTTCCCGGGCTGGCGCTCGGGAGCATAGCTTATTTCTTCTTGCAAAGCTTTTTAGAAAATGTCCATCTCCATCATTCAGCCCTCTTCGGCGGTGCACTCGTATCTACGTTGACGTTCACACTCTCGTGCCGACCAAGTTTCCATCGATTAACGTCCATCCCAATCATTCCCGTCCTTCATGCTCTGTGTTTCGCTTCCAATTCGTTTACTATCTGGGAAGACCGCATCGTCCTTTTCCTCACCCTCACGTCACTTGTTCCATCTTGCTTGATCGGATCCACTGCGCCAACGCCTCGTCTTCGATATCGTATCCTTGGCATGTCTGGGGTCTTTGCCGTCTGTGTCAGGCTGATGGCATTGAGCACGGTGTGTAGAGAGGAACAGCACCCTTACTGCACCATGACATTCTACGTGTCACCATCTTCTTCCGCTCCACCCGTGCTCGCCTTACTCGTCGCGCCACTTGTTGCGTTCTGCCTCCCATTCGTCATCAGGCACACTCTACGCACTTCGAAATCAGAAAAAGGCTTGGCAGGAATCTTCTTCCCGTGGGTGCTTACGTCCGCTCTGCTTGCCGGAACCGGCTTTTGGGGCTTGGAATGGGTTCACTCGACGGAGTTTTTCGGAGACGACGTAAACGCCATGTTCCGCCTGATACGGACAGTGCTAGCCCGACTCTGTTTTGCAGCAATAGCATTCGGTGGCATCACATCATGGTGGACAACACCTGTTTGTCTCGAGGTCAACACCGAGGACAATTTATCGGCCAGCCAAACATCTGCACAACGACAGGCACAACAGACGAAAGTGACCATTCTTGGTTTTGCCAATGCATTCGGGTCGCCATACCTTGTATTCTGGACGATCTTCCTGAGTGTTGTCTGGCTTTGCATGCAGCTCACTGGACAGGTGATTTTGGGACTCGCGACCATAGCTCTTCTGGCACATCTCGAGATTGTTGACAGTGTTCGGGACGTCCAAGGACTCGGTGATGCATTTGCATCTGGCAAACTAACGACGGCGTTGAATCTCGATGCACTCAAGCGAGAGCTCTCGTTCTCAGAAGTCGTTCCTCTTGCGCTTCTAGCGGTGCACACGTTCTACGGGACAGGTCATCAGCCAACGATCCCCTCACTCCAATGGAAGGCGGGCTTCATCTTCACATCGACGGTTTCTTTTCCCATGTCGCAGTTCACGGTCATCACCAACACACTCGGGCCTCATTTCTTGATGGGCCTGGCATCGCCGCTCCTTGCGCTCTGGAATCTCGCCCCGTTACCTCCACCACGCGGCCTGACGGCCTCCTCGTTGCGCGCGGGTCTCGCGATGATGCTGTATTTCACGATGCTGTTGTTGGCGAGCGCCGCCTCTGCAACGGTGCTGAGGCGGCACCTCATGGTGTGGAAGATTTTCGCACCGAGGTACATATTTGCCGCGCTGTCTGTGCTTGCTGTCGATTTGGGCGTCGTGGTCGGCGTCGGCGTTGGCGTGGGTAGAGTTAGAGGACGGATAGAAAGGATATTCAGGGGAATAGCGTGATCGATGTTGGTTTCGCCGTCAATAGAACTTGTTCCACAGTGAAACGTCTCGGGCTTAGTTCTGCTACACAACATTGTCTCCTCGGAGCCGGAGCGGAAGCGTCATTACATCCGCCGGGATGCGAGGAGCTCGGTGCCTGCCCCGGAGCGCCCATTCTTTACCTCCCAACGCCTACTTTACTGACAGCCCATAGTCCTAGATAATCTCCCCACCCACAGACGACGACGAGGGCAGTCCTAGCCTGTCCCCATAATGACGACGAGCCTTCAGCTCCCTGACCTCTTGTCGTTTTGCAGTGCCTTTGAACTGCGGACCAACACCCACTGTCGAGGGGTCTCCAAGGCTTCTGAGAAGTGGTTGCTAGAATCTGGCGTCGCCCTTTCCTCCATGGCGTGGAGTGCCGCCAAGCCGGGGCTGTTGGCGGCGGCGTGTCATCCCACCGCAGACCCGACGCAACTGCGCTTCATCACCGATTTCCTCAGTCTGCTGTTGTACCACCGCGAACAGCCCATGTCTTCAGGTTCACCGCCGGGGGATGATATGTTTGGTCAGCTGTGAGTCGTGCATTCGAATCCAGTCGCGGATGAGTTCATTAATGACGGGTCGATCGTGCCTGGCACACATCCATTTTCCCCCATGCCAACGGGACGATGCTACTCGATCCAGTCTCTCGGACCGGTTGTCGCGCGCAGCCGCCAGGTACCCCGGGTGGCACGCGCGCTTCCGCGCCTCCCAGCGTGCCCACCTCGCTGCACGGCACCGCGCCGCCACACACGCCGCCTCGGGCCTCCTCCCGGACCTCGAGTCGTGCATCGAGCAGCGGCGAGATGCGTCGGGATGGCGGATGGCACTGGGCATGGTGCAGCTCGCGGGGGACACACCCGTGTCGGAGACGTTCTTTGGGGACGCGCTGTGTGCGCGGTTGCACGAGCATGCGTGCGATATCGTGGCGTGGTGTGAGGTGAGTCGTCCCGAGTGTTGAGTTTGTGTCTGGGTCCTCTGTGGTCGCATTTTGCTTTGCTCGTCTGTGGTCCGCGTGCCTGCGTGCGTGCGTTTTTCTTTTCTTTTTCTTTTTTGGATGGTGTGTGGTATGTACGGTGTCGCTGACGTGCGTGCAACGAATCAAAAGGACATTGTCGCCTGTGCCAAGGGTGGTCCTCGGGTATCCCCCACACACGACGTGCACCTCGATCCTGGTCTCGATCTCGTGCGCGTGCTGATGAAAGAACGCCACGTGCCTCTGGAACGCGCCGTCGCCGTGGCGGGCATGCTCGTCAAGCAAAGCGTCGAGGCGTTCGTGGCGACCGAGGACGCGCTTCTGTCGGTCCCTGCCTACGCCGGCGATCGTGAGGTACGGCGGTACCTCCGCGGCGTGCGGGATTGGGTGGCGGGGTTCGTGAATTGGCTGTACGAGACGCAGTTGTTTTTGGGCGACAAGGGGGGCGATGTGAGGGCGTTTGGATGGGTGTTTGTGCCTCTCCCGGGGGAGTCACGGTGATGTGGGGAGATGGGAATCCAAGTGGTTATCGCAAGGACTTTTGTTATGATTGTACACGTTGGACTATCGTTTCGTTCACGGAGATTCGTGCTACCCAAGACGATGATAATAAATCTTGTGGTGTATGATAGACTCGGACCAGTGAAGCTTGAAGAGTGCACGTTAAATGTTTGTGTTTGTGTCCTTTGAACCAAACGATCACTGCACAGGTGTGTTTCGAGTGGACCACCACGTACATGTACCTCCGAGTCCACAGCGCAGGAAAACATTTTCACAACGCACAGACTCCCGTGTCCTTTTGTAAAGAAAGAATGAACGACCACCTCCACGTTCTTCATACAACCACTCAAAATGACAAAGTTCACACGAGGTCGAGGTCGCTCCCATCAACGGATCGCCCCAAACCCGGTAAATGACTTACCAAACGGTAACTGTCTAGCTCTTTTGGCTAGCCGCTAGAGTGGCTCTGGGAAAAGTGAACCCGGCTTCTGATGGCCCCGACCGATCCTCCCGCGCACCGTCTGTACTGCATACCACCATGCCTTGGGAGTCGATCCGTCTCAACTCTGGCACGTCTATATTTATTTTTCGCATTCGCTATGGAGCTTGATCTGTCACCTACAGAGCATGTCATCCCAGACATCGCATTTGGGACGTGGTCGTTGGGAAACGGTCAGACGCCCATCGATCAGTTGACACATGTATTGAAGCACGGGTTCCATCATATTGGTGAGGCTTGCACGCCTCGGACGGAGTACGTATTTATCTCGTGACAAGATACCGCACAGGCGTACGGAAACGAAGCAGAAGTCGGTATCGCCTTGCGCGAGAGTGGTCGTGCTCGTTCGGACGTCTTCATCACCACAAAGTACTCTGGGAAGCATGGATTGGATATCGAGACGTCCTTTCATAACAGTATTGCTGGTGTGAGTTCCTCGGAGGCTGCTTGGCGAGCGTTTCTGACGACCGCCAGCTTGGCGTAGAGTACATTGACTTGTATCTCATTCACGAGCCACATCTCGCGGTTCCCGATATCCCCACGGCCTGGGCCAAGATGGAACAGTTTAAAGAAGCCGGGCTTGCGAGGTTTATACTTCTGATGTTTCTTGTTGGACAGGATCTAACAGAAAAAAAAACACAGAGATATTGGGGTCAGCAATTTCAACGAAAAGGATCTCGAGATATTGCTTGCTTCTGCTAAAATCAAGCCTGCCGTGAACCACGTTCGTGTCGTGAGATGCGTCTCGTTTGTACGCTAATTGTTGGTGTTAGCTGCTCTTGCATCCGTACGTGTACCGTCGCCAACGCCCCATCATGGAATATGCAGCGAAGCACGGCATCGTGATCGGGGCGTACATGACGTTGACGTTCGTTGGCACTCGTCGTTGGGCTCACAACTTGTTTCTTGTCTGACCATGGCTGCGGCGTGACAGTCCGATTACTCACAGGCCTGGTGGTCCATTGGATGCGCCGTTGAAGGAAATCGCTTCGAGACTCGGAGCGACGACGGATCAGGTGCTGTTCGCCTGGACGAACGCCAAGGGCGCTTTCGTCATCACGTATGTGATCATGACCTGTTGCTCGCATCTGTACTACTAACATGCTTATCAGTACGAGCTCCAACACGACGCGTTTACAAGGTTACATAGCCGCGGGCGATATTGGTATGTGTGTTGTTTGTTTCGACGCTCGTTTGACTGCGTTGTCATGAACTTGTCAGAGTTGACGCAGGACGACGTCGATGCGATCGATGCGGCGGGCGCGATGGGAGAGGAGAGATGGACGCAAAACTGACTTGGCTGAGAAATGAGCATTGCAATGTTAGGCGACTTTTTGCGATATAGACAGAACAGCAACCTCGAGAATCTTGCCAAGTTAGTACCTCGGCGCTCAGCTCCTAATACATACATACATCAGTGATTTCAATGACATTGCAAGGTTTGTTGAAACACTATCCAGTCGTGCTTATAAGTTACAGTTCAAATGTGAACAGCAGTCTTTTCCTGATATGGTTCTACACTCCAATCTGTGGGTTCGAGTTACTGGGGCCGGTGGAAGTACGAGGTATATACAAAGCATATATGCAAGGTCTGAATCACAGTAAGACCAAAGTCCTCGGTGTCGCTCCTTGGCACCCCACCACAAGCCCACGGCCGACTCCGAGGTGAAGTGGAAATGACCGGGCGCCGACGAACCCATGATCCTGTAAGTATGCAGACCATGTTTTCGACACCTTCTCGAACTTGGTGGTGCCATTGAATGCACCTTGTGTGTGGGCGGTGTGGAGAACTTTGAGACCGGAAGGGCCAATGAGACTCGATGTGATTCCAGAGGGTTTCGCCTACGTGGCCATTGTTCCCCACGTCGCGAAACTGTTCTTGGATTCATACACGCACATACACAAGATGACATTGGTTTTGCTCGCGGTGCGAATATCCCGAAGCACGTAGAGCAGCGCCTCTGCGCAAGAACAAGGCCATCAGCATCGAGCGTCATTGAGAGAGGTAAAAAAGACAGTACCAATAAATACAAACATGACACCTGCTCAGACGCCGAATTCAGCCCAGGCGTGGTGACGATGTAGCCAAACTCGTTCAACACGTCGCCGATATGATTTTTGAACTCTTGTGTGTCAGTACGTCCGCGTGCGACAATCACTTTTCGAGTTTGGCGGCGGTGGGGCAGGGCGAGTGCTCTAGTAATAGATTGTAGCAGTATACCAATTGTGTGATGCATTCAAAGTTGCAGCCTCGTCGCGTATCCCATTCGAGGACTTTGGCCGAGGCCGCCGTCACAGTTGACGCGTCGTATTTTGAGATCGCCGATCCAATCTGCCCAATGAGAGAACGTTGCTTACATTTTTTCTGCACGCAATGAGATCGTCAGTCACTCTCGCATATTGAGAGATGTATCACACCCGCAGCCCTTGAAGGTGACAGGTCCTTCTGTTCAACCCATGCCGCGTAGCATAGCAACATGAAACGCAGATGGGTACACACTTGTAGTCGTCAGCCATAGCAACGTCAGGTACTAGTTCTTCAGCGTCCTGCTTTAGAGCGTCTTCATCTGAGGTAGAGGGATGAGGGTGAAGTTGACCACAGAAGCAGATTCGTCACAAGAGGCGCTTCCCATGCAGGCGCTCTTATTTTCTCAAAACTAAATACATGTACCGACTTTGGTGAGTCAACTTCAATGGGACACGATGAGCAACTGCAAACGACACACCGCTGTCCGCTAGTGGCGTACGTTTACCCACCGGCAGACTTGACCCTATGAGTATCGAGGAGGTGCATCACGCGGAACCGAGCGCTGAAGACATCAAAAATGGGTCACCTCACCTCACCTCCTCTAAAAGCACGTTGTTTGTGGACGACGGCGATCGGGTCGTCGAAGCAATGTGATTCCTGAGTCGCAGCATATACCCCCAGTTTGTCCCTCCCCCTGACTCACGTGGTGCATACATGACATTTACATCGCGGAGGGGAGAGGAAACGAAATGGTAGGCTCACCTCGGCATTTCGTGGGCACTAAATTCCCAAACCAGAGCGATATCAGCGCAGCAGTCGGGTATGTGCACTTCACCTTGTGATGGTGGACATTGCATGTTTATTAGAGGTTTCAGTACTTTTGTGGTCGGGTTTGTATCCAACATGTATGGGCGCTTCTTCAACGGGAATGCCTTTGTCGTCATGGTAGGTGCTCCACAATCTTTTGAAACGAATGCAATTCCGATTTTCCTTGCTATCAGATTACTGGAATTCTGTTTCAAGTGCCCTCCGGACTTGGAAATGGAGGTCTTCTCAACTTTGTGTCAGACCGGACGTCTGGCTCGTCGACCTCGTACCTCAGTGGATTCCAGACGGCGTTACAGCTCATCTCTGTCGCCATCGGGCTTACGGTCGGGCTAGGCATATCGTTGGTCGTCGTGCATCCTGTCCTGAGTCGTCGGCGCGCGAGTGGCTTGTTTAGCTTGTGACGAATGAAACGACCGTTGGTTCGAATCCTGTCGGCCCGGGTCCGGGTCGTTGCTCGCTCAAAGAGCGATTTCGTTGATTCGTTTTGTTCATCCTCTCAACTCTTACTTTTTACAATGTCACCGTTCTGTCGGCCTCCTTTCTCGATTATTGCACCATCTTTCTCATCTAGTCACCTGCATGTACATATTACTGCGATCTCCACCTCGTGCATGATTGGGAAAAGGATTGAATCTCCTTATGCGGTACATCTGCCACAATAGTGCACATGGTCGACACTGTCACATGTGGGCTCGTTTGGCTCGTTGTCTCATGTCCTGATTTAATTTGATGGGGTGGGATCGCCAGCCGCGTTGTTACACTGACATCGTAGCGACTCTGCCACGGGCTGACCGCTGTCGCAGCTTCTGTTTGTAAAAGTGGTGTAAAGCGCCATCTTTAACGAGACGTGACGCGTGACAGTCTGCCGGATTGATCTTGTAATGAGCATTGGGTCGGGTATCGGAGCCATCCACGTGACAGTTGAGTGGGCGAAATTGTGGGCCGAAGGGCCATTGTGCGAAGAGGGGACGATCGGGCTGCCATTCCCGTTTGTTCGCTCCGTCAGTCACCCCTCTCCGAGGATCAGGGTCGGGCTGTGGCCTTAAGCCACATACAGAGGAACAGAGACGGGCGAAGAGAACGGGGAGGGTGCGGTTTCGAGCCTGCGAAAGCTCTCATCAGGGGGCTTACCGCTACCCCAACCGTCTACCTTCCGATGCCGTTTAGGGTACACCTCCCAGCCTAAAGTCCTGCCGAGGGAGTTGGCCAGCGCAGCGTCTTGACTCGTGAGTGAGTGGATGGCATTGGCACGCAGTGAGGCGTCCATCCTGGCCTGCTGCGCGGCATGCGACCCCGGGCGGGCTGGTTGCACAGGGGGGTTAGTACGAGTGGGGAGGAGGGAGCTTCCTGCTCGGCGTTCGACGCCAGTTTTACCCTGACATGGGTGACTCCCACAGGTACCACTGACACGAGGGGCCCGTTCGAACACTCACATGTACTTTTCGGTGCCATGCGGTCCCACATCTCCGTGTCAGGATCCGCTCTCCGCCATCCATGTAGGATTCTATAAGCGATAAAGATTGAAGTACTTACTAGTTCAAGAGATTTGGCTAGCAGGCAAGCAGAGTCCGTTTGGAGATCTGTTGCAACACGTTCGTGAGCGGCCAAGCCCACCAGCCTATGTATCAATGGTGATGCAGACCGTCCAACACGCACTATGGGATCTCCATCGCAGGACGAGTTCTCCGTCGTGTCGATCGAAAAACGATGAATGTATAATAGGTCGTACGCACTACTTGACACCGTCACCAACCATCCTGATAGAATACGAGGGACGAGACAATCCATCGTAGTAATAGTACAAGCACGAACTCGAACATACGTGAATGAAAGGAAGCCAAGTGGCGAACGATGCACGTCCGCTCACAACTTTGTAGCAAATACCACAAGCTCGAACAACGCAAAGCAGGAACGATGATGCGAACGAGCGCCGTGTACATGAACTAGGCACCGAGATGAACATATAAAATCCGTTGATCCAGCGGGACATTCACAGTTCGCATCGTCTTGTTCAACGCATACGCCGCGCGCGTGTGATCCAGACGACCAGCCTCGTCCACCATATGCTTATAAAACGTCGACGTGATCTTGTTCGTCTCACCGTCATCCACCGCCCACATCGTCCCGATCACCGAACGAAACCCGATGAACTGCATTGCGGACGCGAGATGGATCACCTCGTCCGGACCCTTTT
>JBBPMK010000544.1:0-14209 GCA_038090295.1 Boletus semigastroideus | reverse complement strand
AGTCGGTATCGCCGTGAAAGAGAGCGGTCTTGCTCGCTCGGACGTCTTCATCACGACCAAATACTCTGGCACGAACGGTCTGGACATGGAGACGTCGATTCGCAACAGCGTTTCCAACGTGAGCCGCCTGAGAAGAGCGACCGTTGTTGTTTCTCAGATCGTTCTGACGTCTGCCTATATATAGCTTGGCGTTGGGTATGTGGACTTGTATCTGATTCATGCGCCAAGGCTCGCTGTTCCCGACATCCCCACGGCTTGGGCCAAGATGGAAGCGATCCAGGAAGCCGGTTTAGCAAAGTACACCATTTTCCCGCTGATATTTCGCGTGTTGTAGGCGAGCTGACGCATCATCTAGGAATATCGGTGTGAGCAACTTTGACGAAAAGGAGCTCGAAGCGTTGCTTCTCTCTGCCAGAATATACCCGACCGTGAACCAAGTCCGTACCGTTATACATGTCTCGCGAACGAGACTAACCTTGTCGCGTCAGATTGAATTGCACCCCTACGTGTATGGCCGTCAACGTCCGATCTTGGAATTTGCAGAAACGTATGGGATCGTGATCGAAGCGTACAGTCCCTTGATGTCCGTTGCCGATCTCGTTTTTCTACGTTTGTCGTCTAATCTCGATTCAGCCCGATTACGCACCAGCCTGGTGGACCATTGGATGCACCGTTGAATGCGATTGCTTCGAGGCTCGGAGCGACGACTGATCAGGTGCTGTTGGCGTGGACGAAAGCCAAGGGTGCCGTGGTGGTCACGTACGTGATTTGCGATCACAAAGTATGACGCACGGTTAGAATGTCCGTCAGGATGAGCACCAAAAGGACGCGTTTGGATGGGTATATTGCTGCGGGCGACATCGGTGCGTGCACTCCGACTGCTTGCTCATGACGTTACGATACCCTTGACAGAGTTGACCCATGAAGATATTGCCACGATCGATGCGGCGGGGGCGTTGGGTGAGAAGTCGGCATAAGCTCGAATCGATTCGCGATGTGTTGTTAGATGGATCGATGTAAGTAGTCGAGTGTCAGTGATATTACGGAGGCGAAACTCGGTGGCGAGGTCGAAATGGCGGTCCGTGATTCCGTTATTAGTTTCGGCCCTCAGGTTGGGTCATTTGGCCCTGAAAGATTGAGTTGCGATGATGCACGTTGTGTCCTCGAGGCTTTGATAGCGTTGTGGCTGTGACCCTCATGTCAGCCTCGACGCCTCGTGTTTGCACAACGTGGATCACTACCACTTTGCTACAGAGTCATCAGCGGGCGTGGACGCAACGAAAGGTCGGTAAACATTTGAGTTTGGATCATACCTGATTATCAGAACACGAGGCCACCGCCTTCGAAAACGTGTTTCTCCCAGCAGACATTGGCGTGCTGAGCTCTAGTTTCACCCAGCGGGGACCGTTTTCAAGAGTCCATTCGTGTATTCGTACCTAATACTACAACCATGTGCGATCCACCTCCAATTCCTACGGTCGCATCTCGGCGTATTGATCCCGTTCAATCCACACAGGCCCCGTCAGGCGCCACCCCCCAGCCTCGGAGTAGGCGATAGAATCGGCGAGGGTGATTGTGCACTCGTACTGGATGTGCTTCCACCGGATTTGGCCGAGACCGCGTTCGAGAACATGAGAAGAGAGGTGGCCTGGAACGTCATGCATCATCGAGGTGTGTTCTGGCGCTCAGTCACGCTGTATTCCACGTTCACGTCGGATAGGTGGAGAAGTGCCTAGATTGGTGGCGGTAGAGGGGGAGGTCGCTGCGGACGGAAGGTGAGCGAAAACAAAAGGGCTCATTAATGCCGGCTTGTTGAATTGTCACTTCTTTTCTGCTCGAATTTAGTTTTCCCATATACCGGCACCCTGCAGACGAGTCTCCCGCACTTTGCCCGTTTTCCCCGACGGTGGCTTTAATTCGGGAGCATGTGCAACAGGCACTCGATCACCCGGTCAACCACGTCCTGATTCAGCATTACAGAAGCGGTGCAGATTACATTTCAGAACATTCGGACAAGACGATCGATGTCGTGCGTGGGTCCAAGGTGGTCAACGTGAGCCTCGGTGCTCAGCGCGTCATGACCCTGCGGATGAAGCGGGACGGCGCGCAGAGTGCGGGACTACCGGGCGCTCCTCGGCCATCGCAGAAAATCCGGCTGCCTCACAACTCGATGTTCGTGTTGGGGCTAGAATCGAACGCCAAGTGGTTGCACGCAATCAATCATGACAAGCGACCGCTAGAACTCAAGTCCCCCGAAGAGCAGTTCATGAACGGGGAGCGGATTAGCTTGACGTTCCGACACATTGGGACGTATCTTTCAGGCGATGCTTCGCGTATCTATGGGCAGGGCGCCAAGGGAAAGACGCGCGAGGACGCGCGGCCTGTCGTGAACGGGACGGAAGAAGGTGGCAAATTGTTGGAGGCATTTGGTAAGGAGAACCAGCAGAGTGAATTTGATTGGCATGCTGTATATGGGGAGGGGTCGGACGTCCTTCATTTTACTTTGAGGGACGGGTGACGACAGACATGTCGGTTATTTCGCATGATGTTGTGGGGGAACAAGGTTGTAGGTATAATTGTTATTATTGTTGTGAAATGCCTAGCAACGTTGGGACAAGGACCTGATAAGTTTCCGTCAACCTAACCAGGTACATTGACCGCTCAATGATTTTTTGATGGAGAGCACATGGTTGTTTATTTATGTTCACCTTCCATTTTTGGTAACCAGGGGGTTGAGGTTTTTCAGGGCGAACGCGTGTTCTGATTTCTGACGCGGGTGTGTTTCCCTCCCTTTTCTCTCCTCGCCTTTTGACTTTTATCTGTCGTTCAGTCGCGGAAAGTCACTGACACGAGGCTACCGATCGTGCCACACGAGGCCACCTAAAAGGCCCATTATCTTCCTCGCTCGCGTCTCCATCGGTTCCCATCATATCCATTCAATTCTTTTTTTAAAAATACCACCAAAAAAAGTTACCATCTTCCCCAACGCGACACCAACGCTTCTACGTTTTGACGAGCTCGCTTATTTTCTCTCTCTTTGCATGATAAAGCCATTTTATTAACGAAATGTCACGCCTTCAGCCCAGCAGCCCATCCGACTCCCCCAACAGCGGTCCCTCTGACCAGCCCGGCGAGCTCTCCGAGCAACCCTCCTCGTCTGCCCATCCCAGGATGTCCGAAGGCTCAGAAGGTTATCCCTCCTGGCTCCCCAAGCGCCCTCCTCCGCCAGACCCCGGTTCTACGATCCACTCTTCCAATGGGCAGTACACGCCCGGGTTGACCCCCGTCGAACCAATCAGCGTCGGTCGCAAGCCCACACCACGTTCTGTTCGTGTCGTCAGTCTTCAGGACGCCACACAGCCTGGCCGGGATCAGCCCATAGAACAGACGCGGTTCGGCAACCCGCTCCGCCCTCGTGTCTGGTCACGCGCGACGACCGCCAGGATGAGTCCGACGCTGGTGTCTGCTGCCGTCCGTGCGCAAGACCGCGCCGTCCGTCCCAAATTCAACTCGAATGGTCTCCACCCCGAACTCTTGCGAAACCCGACCGTCTGGGCTAGACTCTACTTTTACTTGTTTCCCTTGTTCACCTTTTACCACGTCCTGCTGCAAACCTTTTTTGACTTCAATGCCGTATTTATATTGTTGCAGTGCGTATTTGTTTCGTAATATCCACTGCAGCCGAACTCACCAGAAGCTCGACAGGGTCGCAGCGCATCCCAATCCGACAGCACCTGGTGTGTCAGGATCTGGAAAGAATTGGGCACTCGGCGCGACGGCTTATATAGCTTGTTGGCTGGTTTGGATCATCGTAGTGTTTGTGCTTTATGAACTCGTTTACTCCTTCTACCGTCGATGGCGCATTAGTAAGTGCCATCAAGTCTTTGCCGTCGGAGAACGCCTCTGACAGAGACTGATTCCCAGAACGACCGCACATCATTCCACTTTACCTTTCCTCTTCCGGGTTCAGCCTCACCGCTATGACGTCGTACACCAACTTCTGCTTCATGCAGTACATCCGATACTCGGCCTTCTTTGGGGAAAACGGTGGCCTCCGTCATGGTCTCGCCGAAACGTTCTGGTTTTACTCACAGAACTTGCCCACCGTCGCGCTTCTCTTACCTCGAGCGGGTCTCTGCCTCGCCGTCCTCTTGTCGTTCTCATCGCCTAATCCGGAATACATTGGTTTGATCGAAGCTGGCTTCAATGGTCGTGACTCGACCTTCTTCCGCCCGTCTGACGGCACCTTGACGGATTACGCCCGTGGCGTTCTGTTCGCCAATGCTGCGTGGACAGCATGGCGTGCGCTCGTCCTCTTCATCAGCTGGTACGTCTGCCTCTCGCGCCCAACGTTGTCCCACTGACTTAGATGGCTGTCTAGGATCGGCCTGTGGACCTTGAGCGGTCAAGGCTGTGCGGGGCTTTGTGGTCCCCGTCACAGATGGGAGGAAGAAGATCACGAAAAGACCGTCTCCGTTTACAACGACGGCGCTGTTGAAGATCTCGACGCACTTCCTTGGAGCTGGCGAACCTGCACGCGTCTGCGCATCCAAGAGGCATTCGACTTTTGTCTCACCGTCAAGCCACCTGCCCGGTGGAGCACGATCGCGCCCAAGAAAGAGGACGCCGACGGGACCGAGCTGCCTGGCGTACAGATTTCACCTACCTTTGAGGTCGAGCAGGTGTTGGCGGCCGTGGGGTTACCGTCTGTTCCAGCGCCTGCACGCCGCGGTGCGCTTTCGGAGGACTTGTTTGCACACCCACGGAGAGGCGACGAGGCTCACGGCGCGCCATCGCCTGTCCCCGAGTTATCGGACATTATTCCCAAGGTGGTGAAACGGGTGTCTGGAGAACGGGAGGTTGCGGGTCCTTCGGCGCCGTTGATGAAGTTGCCGTACCCGTTCACTGGGTATGGTGCGCAGGCGTCGTCCAAGGAACAGATACCGTTCCCACCGTCACCTGGTTCGCGCAAGGAAAAGCGCAGGTCCCCAGTCTCCAGTAGTTCCGAGCGTCAGCGGCCTTCGGAACCTGAACAAGCAGAAGCGAAAGAGGAAGAGGAAGATGCCGAAGCGGAGGAAGATGTCGAAGCGGAGGACGAAGAGGACGAAGAGGAAGAGATGGAAGACAGCAGTGAGGCGCACCCACGCACCTCTGGTTCGATGTCTAGTTTGGGCCAACCCATCAGCTCTCGTTATCCCTTCCAATTCCGTCGGCCACACGCACGTGGTGCATCCATGTCCTCCAGTGCCATGACACATTCTACCCCTAAATCGGATACGTCGCCCTCGTCGAATGCGCGTTCTGGACATTCGAGATCCACACAGTCGACTGGGAACCAAGACACGTCGTCGGATTCGCCCATGTCGCACGGAATGAGTGGCTCGGCGATGTCGAGCCCTACGTCTGGATATGGAAGCCCCATTCCTATGCCTCCTCGCCATCCTCAACCTGGTCGAGGACGTGCCCGTGCTGGAACTATGCCTGCGATCCCATCCTCACCTACGCCCATTCTGTTCCCAGGACGGGTCCCCAGGATTCGTACTGACAGCGAGACCACCGATCACATGCCTGGCGGTTATGAGTCGTTCTTGAGCGAGGACGCCGAGGAAGAGATGGACGATGTCGAGGAAGAACCACAGATGATGGAACAACCAGAGCCAGAGGGACCCCACGAAGCGGCAGAAGGCGAAGACAGCGTGGGTCTGCTTGGCGTTCCCCAACGCAGCCCACGTTCGTCCAACGTGAGCAGCCGGCGTCGACGTGGCCGTCGCAGCGACCAATCAAGCTCGCAATCACGATCGAATTCGGTGTCATCACGATCTAGAGCCGGGTCTGCGGTCCGCTCGCGCACGCAGTCACTCATCCAGAGCCTTGGCAACGCGTCGCGGTCGTCGGTCGAGCTCGCGCAGTCGATCCGTACGCGTGCCAATTCGTCCCGGGCGAGACTCCAGGAGGACGTGGTGTACACGTCGTCTGACTCGCGGTCTGCGTCGCATGCGAGCAGCAGTCATGAGAATTACACGTTTGGACAGCCGATGTTGTCGCCGATGCATCCAACGTCGTCGCAGGGCCTCCATCCTGCCGTTTCGAATGTGTCCATCTCGACGCCGTCCGTGACCACGACGCCACCGTTGACCGCACGTCGCACGTCGCCTGGACCATCGTTACCTCAGCCCGAGGAGGAGAGGGAGAGGGCAGGCATCGCGATCCCACCTGGCAGCACGAGTGAGAGTCGGCCGGACATCAGCACTGCAGCACAATCGTTTATCACTGCGCCTGCCACGATCGCGGGGACATCTGATTCGGGTGAGGCCGTCCCATCGAGCTGGGCGGAGGCGTCACACATGATCGACAGACCAAGCACGCAGTGGCGACCTGCATGAGCCATTTCCTTTCTTTCTTAACGAACTGTAACGTGCATATTCCACATTTCTCCCCCTCCACGGAGTTTTTGGATGATTTACATGTCGTACGGATGGTCTGTCGGTCGGTTAGATTCAGACGGTTTCTGCTTTTCCCCACTGTTTTCTTTTCTGTTGGCCACACTCGCGCGCGCTTCCTCAGCATTCTCAACATCGTACTCTTTACAATAACCTTATACATCCCTTGCATCTTTTATCCCCTTGTCCTCGTGCACTTTTTTTTTTTTTTAACCCCTCTAATCATTGCTGTTTCCGTTGTTGTCTGTGTTGGTTTCACCCATGTTGCGGTCATGATGTACATGCAGAGGAGTGCTTCTCATCCTAGTTCATTTTTTGTGTTCATGTACTGCCGACTATGCGTCATCATGGTTTTGATGCCCTTGTTTAAAAAAAAATCCATGCTTTTTCAAATTTCATCGTTGGTTGTTTGCACTCTGCCCCCCCGGGCCCCCGCAGGTTTGAGTTTTGAGATCCGAACGAACGTTGCAGTGGTCCCCCCCCCCCTTGGCGATGGAAAGACGATTCTCAAGCGTATGACATGGCATGGGGATAAAAACTTGAAAGAGTACTTACGCACACATCGAGCACCTTTGCCTCGGTCGGACGCGTCTCCTCCGAACGTATCCCACCATCGCTGATCGTGTGCTCACTCACCTTGAGAAGGAGAAGGAGTAAGTCTCCCCTCGTTGGCGACGCTGTACATGTACATACATTACATACATCATCCACCTGCCTGTGTGGCAGTGAGCAGGCATGGAACCTTGCTTGGTCTTCCGGGCGAGATGCCCATTTTTGCGAGGGAAAGCGTTATTACTTAATAATAATAATAAAAGGCATCATCTTGACAGATCAGCGTCCGTCGATCCGACACGGATGTCGTCCCAAGGGAATAGTCACTGCCGCGCGATACAGGTACCTGACGAGCACGGGGGGGAGGGGGATCATATCATCCCAGTTTCACGAAAAAAACGTATAATTGACAGTTCGTCTCGATGTCTTTTTATTCGTCACGCCGGTTCTAGGTGGAAGGAAGGCCCGGATCCTCGTGGTTGATGACAAGTAAGATGCGTGGACTTGGGGTTGATTCGGTTTTTACTTTTTCTTGCAAAAGCAACATGTGGCTTTCCATTGTGCATTGTGTAACGATAGGAAACATGAAACAGAAACGAACAGCAGCAAGGCTGATGAAGTTATGTAAGTTGATTAACGGGCCTGCTTGAGTCGTACAATCGACAATGTGACGATCGGTGGGGTCCTAACAGTCAAGACTAGATAATCAAAGATCGAGTGGGAGAAGAGAAGAGACAGACGGGTATAGCTACATATACTTGCTGTCGATATCTTTGGTCTCCCGAACCTCTGCCATTGGGAGGGGCCGAGGTGGGAATCCCTCTGTTAGTGGACTTGGCAAGGTGGTGGTGGAGTGATAGCTTACGGATATGGGACTAGCTACGGACGCCAGCCACATCAGGACCAGCACCCTAGCATTACAAGGCCTTATAATATATTATAAATTTTTTTTTTCAAATGATAAGTCAATTATAATCACTTGTAATATCTTGCATGTAGTTATAGTGCTAGGGTGGTGGTCCTGATGGCGCCGCTGTTGGAGATCCAGACCTACGTTACTGTAGATAACCATTTACCATTATTTTCCTACATTTCCTTTTACGGACATCGCGTATACTCAACGCGTCTGCTCGTTCACCTTTCCTCCAGTCTCGTACCACTCGACTGGAGTATTTACCCTCTGTCTAGTCCGGGTTCCAACAGCCGCTAGTACGCCAGGACCCCTAGCACCTTTCGGAGAGGGCCCAGGCCCGGACCTCCCCGCCACACCGTCACCTCCAATCCAACTATGGGTCGTGGTGGCCGTCCCTTCCACGAAACAGAGATAGCCGAGAACAGGTGACTCGGACGATATGCCCCTCATGGCGATGCATGAGTTTGGACAGTTGACTCTTACGCGTTTCAAGTGACAAGGACACGTGTACTAGATCACAAGTGTGTATCTAGGTAGTATAAGTAGCTACAGTGTCCCCCAGTCAATCTCAGGGATTTACACTGTCTGTTGGCTGTTCTGTGTGATGCCTCACCTCTCTCAAGCGGTAAGTCACTACAAAGGTGGACGTCCTGGACCCCCTCAATTCGGGTGCAGGTACCTGTGGTATAAGGACGGCCACTATGAGCCACACTGCAGATGCATGTGGCCAACACTACTTGGAGGTGCCACCACTGGTGAAGTTCTGACGTACCCGGATGGGGTGATCCAATGGACATCAACCGCTCTCATGGCCGACTCGCTACGAGGTTAGTCGATGTCCATTGGGTCACCCTGTCCGGGGTCGCGGCTCCACCAGTGGGTGGCACCTCCAGTAGTGTTGGCTACAATCAGCATGGGCGTCGTGGTAGTCGAAGCGCAACTGCTAAATCGTGTATGTCCCTGCTAGCCCGTCCTGCGCGTGCCCCTTTGCCGGTTGTTCCTGACAATCGTACTGATGATGACGGTCTCCCCCTTGATTTCACACAGCAACGTTCTGTACCACAGCAAATTTTTTTCTCGGTGGACATCATACCAAGCAATATCGCACCGCTCTCCCTTGTCACGATCGCCTATGTGACCTTTTCCCCCTGTTATTCCCCAGTTCGTCATCGGCATATGAGCGCTGTATGATTGCGCTCAAGGTCGTGTTCACGTATTGATACCAAGTTTGGGGTACGGTCGTAGTCGATTGTTGGTGCGGATATGACCGTTTTTGCGATGGTGTACATGGACGGTGACCAAAAACGGCAAAGAGCCCGAGAAGGAAGACGCCGGCGGTGAGTCGGATGACTTGAACGGGTCTGGTTTGTCCTTTGAAAAAAGAGAGAGGCTTGGGTGGTCTGAAACCTGCAAGTTGTGGCGTTGAACAAAGGTAGCATTAGTATTTTCGGCGCTCGCTCGGGATGACGAGCGAGCTGTTTCAGATCGCGTCGTGTTCTCGTGCCGGCGACATGCAAGTACCACCTTGTGTATTTATCCCACCACACATCGAAAGGGACTCTGTGGTCCTCCCTGAGGCTCGCGCTTTCCTCCTTTGGATAGGTTGGGGCCTTCGTCAGGACTCCGGCGACCGTCCGAGCCAGAGTTGAGGGTGACGAGAGCGCACTCGCCGGACGCGCGGGTGGCAGACAAGGTTGAGACGTGTGCATACAGTACAATCTCCTTCTGTCACGTTCTGTGTGCTTTCGCCAAGGGATACAGCCCGAGAGTACGGGGGCTAGGAGTCGACACCGTCAGCTTCAAAGTAAAACGAGAGTCGTGGCGAAGCAGATGCGAGCCGATGATGGGCAAGCGTGATGTCGACCAAATGAGACGGTCTAGAGCCTAGACGGTTCAGCGTCGATCACGGAGGGGACACGAAGGGTCTGCGCTGTCACAGGTTTTATAACGGTAGTGAACAACAGGAAGGAGACATACATACTTGACGAAGATGGGCGAAGGGTGGAGACCACGAAACTTGAAACCTTTGGCCCAGACCCGGACAAGATTCGTGATCAAACATGGCAAACTGGAAAAGCTACTTGCGAGATGATCGTCCAAGGACCAGAAGGGGCAAAAGAGAGAGCTGCGGCTCGCGTGACACACCTACCACTGTTCGTTTTGGACGAAAAAGGGATGGTTTAATCCTGGACCTGTGGTTTGCACGTAACTACACGTTTCCACGTGCATCCTCGGGCATCCTCTCGTTTGTACAGTACTCTTGCAGTCGGTTTCGTCTCGCCCGCCGAGTGTGTCGTCTTCCCGATAGGGAGCATCAGGACCACCACCCTAGCGCTATAACTACATGTAAGATATTACAAGTGATTATAATTGACTTATCATTTGAAAAGAATTATTTATAATATATTATAAGGCCTTGTAACGCTAGGGTGCCGGTCCTGATGGGCCCCTAGATACCACGAACGGTGAGTGATGCAGATGGGGTGAGAGATCCTTCAGCGCTGTTGATATTTCCGCCTTGCTCAAGGCCTTGCTCCAAAGAAGAACGCGAAGAACTTGGAAGTGCACGAACACAGAGGCGACCGATCTGAGTCGAACGGAGTTCAAACTATCTTTCACCGCTCTTTATCGGTGCTCCCGAATCCAAGCTGGGGACGGTCCCGTAAAGCACCATACTAGTAATGTGACGCTACCTGGGCTCGAACACTACATACCGTCGAGCAACAAGTTATTGAGATGCTGTTGTGGTCAAACTCTTCTCGAGAGGTGGTCACACATCAGGAAACACACTGATCCGAGTTCACATTTCATCCATTCATAGTATCTCGAAATCAATGACATGGTAGGCAATTTATGGCAGATTAACAATAATCTGGTAGTTGTTCAGTCGTACAAGAAATGATACACCCAAGACACCAATGCACATCGCGAACTTTGTGATGCCAACGCCACTTCCTGTGCAGGCAACTTAAATGTCTTTGTTCTTTTTATGGTGACGAATACATGCTCACGACTCAAATTAATGATTGATTATTCAGGTCTTTTTTAGACGGCGCTCGAACGCTGTATCGTAACAGATCAACCGAACGTCGGAACATCGATAAACTCAGTCAATCACAGTGGTGGTGAGTGAGGTCCTTATCCCCCAAATGCGCAGTTGAAAGCGGCTGGAACTCCACGAGACAGGGTTCAGCCAATGTCCATGTTGGGGAGCATGGGGATGTAGCAAAGCAACATTCATCAAATAGTATGCAATTCCAACTAGTAAGACTATTGGAATCTCCAACATCAAGTTCACCTTGCTACAATGCAGTCGTTTTGTGCTTTCAAGAGAGCCGTGATATTTTATTGTTACATGATAACATGGCCACCATACGTGAACTTGTGCCACGTCATTATCTCTGCCTGGACGGCCATTTGTACGGCAAGGTTGATCTATTTTGGACATGACATTGCGCGCTGATCCGAGTTTCCCTTCTATCAAGTTTCATCCTCCTCGGTGCCTCGAGATCGATGGGGCGTTATAATTGCGGCGATCTAAAGAATTGCCTGGTCCCCGCTTGGTCCCTCGCGCTGCTATTAATACGACCAAGACGCCAATGAAAAAAATGTGAACAGATAGAACGTTTTTGTTCTTTTGCACAGTGATGACAACATTCTCACACAGCCTCACATCAGTTGACCGATACATGCGTAACATAGCACTCCTTACCTCACTCGAGTGTTTCAGACAGAGCCTGAATTTGGCGATATGAAGTCAAGAAAATTCCTCGAATTCTAGGTTGAAAGCCACATGTTCCCAATTCAGCTTTATTGATGATTCCCATCTGGGATGTTAACGGTTATTTGCGCCACGCAAAGAAGGTGATAAATAGCCCATGTCTTCCTCAGGCTGGACACCAGTTGTGTCCCGTCAAAGCTATCCTTGTTTTGCTTACACATGGCCTCCGATCTAGCGTCCGCTTTGGAGCTTGTCATTCTCAACGACTATGCATCCCGTATGGCCGCTGTTATCTCCAATAATTAATCTGATACACAAATCCAGTCGTTGTCATTACAGCCATTGGATATGATTGTAGTGAGTAATGCAGTTGTGACCATAACTACCTACCCACCACTAGAATGTCAAATCTTAGTCCTCACATTCTCAGCCGAGGTATGCTGATCCCTCTCTAAAACCCTTTCGTGTTTAACGAGCTCCCAACCAAGGTCGAGTATATTTGGGTTGGAGTTCTCTATCATTGTTATCAATGGCCCTGACAATGCTATAGCACCGACCCTGGTCCTGGGTCTCTACAATTTTTGTCGTAGTATGTACCACTTTCGGTACCATGAACCATGTATTTTCAACTCTGTTCCGATAGGTCCGTTACATCGGTCTTTGGTCGGCTATGTAGGTCAAGTTTTGGCACGCTTTTTTAACATGGATAACTCTGATTCCACTCTTCAGGACTGGCGCACTCGGTATGTTTAAAGATCCAACCTGGAGTTCATTTTGCTCAACAAGTACATCCTCAGGCGGCAGCACCTTTTTTCCTGGTCCTTTGGAAGTAAGTTTCTTCAAATCCTTCCCGTGTTGACCTGGCTTGCCGCTTATAACTCTGTTCCGGCAGGTGTATGTACCCAGATTTTTCGAGTGAATGACGATCTTTAAATTGTGAAACAGCTGTGAGCGTTTCCATTTACTTTAAATTACCACGTGGTAATGCGACTGCATTTTCAAAGGTTTCGTGTTAGATATAGTGGCGTTTTGGGGATTTTTTGTGTTTCTTTTTGCTACCGATTGTGAGTTCCTTCGTACTCGGATCGCATTTTCCACTATGTTAATTAGGGTCACAGATGTGATGATTCTGCGTGTCTACGCGATGTGGAATCGATCCAAGACAATCCTTTATATCCTGCTCCTCATTTACATGGTGCAAATCATCCCTTCCATCATTGTGAATGGGGTCTATGACAATTCCAACCACCTTTCAGGTATGTGCTGTGTAAATTGGATTCCAATGCAATCGCTGATCTCACCTAACTTTGCCATATTCTCAGAGACAATTGTTCAAGTTTCCACCCTTACCTTTTGCAATCCCTTATTTTCCAATGTTCCACCAATGGTCAACCAGCTTATTACAGTCCCACGATTTGCCCTCGCTGCTGCGCTGGTGATTTTCGCCATCATCCAAACCCTGAAGCAATCAGTAGAAACGTACAAAGTGACAAAGAAATGGGAGTTGAACCACTACATGCAGCTACTAATCAGAGATGGAATCCTCTATTTCTTTGGGTATGTTGTGATCACTCCTGCAAACACCATTTCCGCCCGATAATCCCAAATACTGATGAATGTTTCCACCAACGCTAGGAATGTTTTCCACCAACTTATTTCTGTGCTTGTCATTGAAGCGAACACGGTACCAAACAATACTGTCAGCCTCTTCCTGGCATCGCTCAGTTATGTAGCACTCTATCCGCTTGTCCCTCGGTTCATCATCAGTATACGAGAGTTATATGACCGTCAAACTTGCTGCCACATTGACACCGGGTTCGGCGTACGTTCGCAGTCGAATGCCTGCCCGGACGCCACCGTATCTACGATGGTATTCATCGATGTGGCCCAGGAAGGGCAGGATCCCCAGAGCAACGGGGAAAACTCGAGCGATACCGAAGAGGTTGAGGTTCCTAGAGTGCCGGCTCAAGTTTGAACGAGAACTCTCGCCGCCTGAATGTTGAGTCGCCATGTGAGGGGTTTGGAAGTAGATGGTTGGAGGTGGTTGTTTCGGCTCGGCAATGCCTATGCGTATATTTTGTATCTTTAGACGACATGTATATTATTTATTTTCTTTCACAAAAATGGGTCATCAGCCTCGAATGCGAGTGGCGGTAACACCGACCAGGCATGAGATAGGCAGCGCGCGAGGTTGAGATCAAAGAGCGCGATCGTGGAAGAGTGAAGTAGTATAGGTGTTGGTGAACAACGGAAAACGAATGATCGGAACCGAGTACCCACTCGTCGTACGCTATTGGACTCCTCTCTCGGGCGGTTCCCCTCGAATCCCTCCCCATAGCGACGAAAAAAAAGTCTTCGAGAGGGATCCATAGACACTGTGTTCGCCAAGGTGTGCTTATCGTCGGTGCTGGACCGTCAGGTCTTCGCGGTTTCTTTTCATCATGGTGTCGACGGTGACAATATCCTGGATAATGCCTGACGGGCAGCCGCCGTGCTCCACTGTGCAGCGACGATCGACGTACGTGCTTCCCCACCGTCCGAGTCGTCGGGTTACGGCACAAACGTAACGGACTCGGAGTGGTT
>JBBPMK010000543.1:0-14235 GCA_038090295.1 Boletus semigastroideus | reverse complement strand
CCCATGTACATCGTTGGCGCACCATCGATGTGAGGGATGTCACACACGAACACATGTATGGCTTTCTTGTCATAGTCTCTGACCTGACCATCGTGCCTGCCGCTCCCCAGCTCATGTCACTGACCTTGCGCACCATCCGCGCGGTGCACAACGATATAAGCTTCCAATACCGCATCATCTCGGAAAGATTCACCCCTTTTGGTGGCTCTCTCCCGTCGCTCGAACATGTCACCTTGCAGGAAGTAGCTGTCGACTGGAAGCAGAGTTGGATATCTCACGCTTCGCGTCTTACAACGCTCGAGCTTGCAGGACGTGCGGAGATGACATGTCCCTCTTGGGAGGAACTTGCAGCCATACTACGTGGTACTCCCGCGCTGGAACGGTTGGTATTGACCGGTGATGGACCACTCAGGAATCCTCCAAACTGGGTACCTACCCTCGCACCGGGAGGCGTACTGGGCGCGGATCCAAGTGCCATTCGACTTGTCAAGCTAAAACATCTCTCACTCGCCTACCAGAACGAAGTCAGCGGTAACGGATTACTCCATATGCTCTTCATGCCCGCTTTGACAAGCCTATCGATCGCATTTCTCTGGGAGGACTACAGCGGCCTCCTTGAGTACTTCACCGCTCCTGTGCTCTCCACAGGATCAATCGAAGACCTACCGCACAGCTTGCTGGGTCACCTCGAGACGATTAGCATTGGCTGTCCTTTTCTTGACACGTGGGTCTTGGAGGCACTTTACGACGGGTTGGAAAACCTCAGATCACTTGAGACATATATGGACGACTTTTGGTACGAGTCGTCAGGCGACATAGCCATTCTGCCTCTTCTTCCTTGCACGGCAGGCGATCCAGAGGACCAGGATGGTGATCATAACAGTGCAGCCCGTGTGCGGACGAGGCTACCCCGACTCGAGACGCTGAATATCTCGTACTCATCGAGTAGCATGCATCTGCGAATGCTTCGCAAGGTTGTGCAGAAGAGAACGGAGGCCGGGTTCCCGATCAAGTCTGTGCATGTCGGTAGTACGTGTGAGTTAGATCCGGAGGATGAAGCGTGGTTCGTGGCGAACGTAGAGACGTTTGTGTTTACGCCAGGTACGCAAAGCGATCAAGTATTGGATTAGATAAAAATAATGGACGCCACGCATGGGAGCAAGTGATTTTGTATGGTATCTTTCGAGTTGCCTTGCGATTTTTTTTGGTAATGGAACTGTGAGGTGAAAATTGAAGCGTCTGGTCGCCTTCTACCCACCGGTCTCCTTTCAAACGTCTGATTGAGTTAATTTGTGACAAGTTTCAGCTGAATGGCATGCAAGTGAAAAACCATACTACTTGCTCTGTTTCAACAAGCTTGTCGAGTCACTCGAACTAGACACATGTCCTTGAAATTCGTTTGGCCCCCTTGTCCAACCTTTTCCCAAAAGCCAGTATGTCAAGCACCAACATCAGGACCGGCACCCTAGCGCTACAAGACCTTATAATACATTATAAATAATTTCTTTCGAATGATAAGTTAATTATAATCACTTATAATATCTTACATGTAGTTATAGCGCTAGGGTGGTGGTCCTGATGAAAGTAAATCACCAAGCTCAGTGTAAGTATGGAAGCCCCACAATGGTTCATTTTGCGCGAGTGTGCACTACGCGTCGAAGCTCTCCAAGGACAGGTTCCTCTTCCAGAATCCAACACGAAGCCACGATGTACCGTGCCGGGCCGGAATCCCATCTTCCCAGTGTCGTCGAGCTGGAGGGGGACACACCATTATCCCTCGAGAAATCCAGTACCTCCTTGAGTGAGTCTGTAATCAATTTGATCAGCTCGAACGAGGATGGTGACCGTCACAAAGGTTGCTACTTGGGGTAGTAGCGCCCATGCATCGTTGTCTTCACATCTCTGAAGTCCTCAGTCTCATCTTTGAATGCGTCCGTGAAATTGAACGTAGCAAGAAGACGCTTGCCTCTTTGGCCAGAACTTGTCATCTGTTCAGTTCACCCGCACTGGATGTCCTTTGGCGTGATCTTGACAGTTTCATCGCATTATCCAACCTTCTCCCAACAGTTCGTGGTGTTCCACTTATCAATTTGTGCTGATTCTCGATAAAATGGCCAGGTTACATGTCCTGCAGACGACCCACAGTGGTTGACTTTTCGCAAGTATGGGGAACGTGTTAGAGCCTTCCGCGGACGAGTTCCTGTCCGACAAACCGCCTCCTCCCTTCAACATTTCCCTGAGTCCTGTCTTCCTCTCCTTCCCAATCTCGTTGAGCTGGAGTGGGGTCAGAATGTGTTCTCAGCCAACAATTCGGACTCTGGCATCTCATTGTTCAAGTGCTTTGCAGGTCCTACCCTGACTACTTTGATACTTACTTTCATGCCCGGAATACGGCACTCTTCGGCTGACCTAGAGGCAATGGCGGATCTTCCTAGACTCTTTCCGAACGTCATATCCTTCAGTACCGTCCCCTTCTACTGGTGGGATCGCGATCCCCTTCGACAAGTAGGACAGACAGTAGTTCAATGGTCAAGACTGCGAACCCTGCGGACATGTGCCATGGCACAGCCCTTGGTGGACCAGCTGTTCTCCCAAATAACACCCCAATCTCTCCACATCGATTACTACACGTCCTCACCCTTGTACAGCGGTAGGATCCCGGACCACATCCAGAAATTTACGCTCCGTGCGCTCAGCCTCTCATCGTGCATTCATTTTTTCGAAAACGTGTATGCGAGCCCTGCCACGTTTAAATTGATGCTAGCCATGGACTACCGTGACGATAGTGCAACGATTCAGCTGTTCCGTCTCTTGCCCCTCCGCCTTGACACGTCTGTGTGCTATCATTGACTATTTGGCCTACCGTGACAATTCACGAACACCAGTCGTTTAACCTGGAACTTGGAAAACCGCTGGCGTCGGTGATCATCAACTTTACAGCATTGCGCGTCCTGGATCTGGATTACCTTGCTACTGGCACACATGACCGACGCCGACTTTGAAATCTTGGCAAGGTCGCTGACACAACTGCGCAGTCTGAAGCTTGGTATTGCGAACCCAACCGCGATGTTGACACTACCAGCTGCAAGCATAGGCGCGGTAATTGCAGTCGAGGTATTGCGAATACCTCGAAACGTTGCATATCATGTTCGGTGGGACGATCCCGCCCCCAGGGAGTTTGACCACGCGGGACAGCAAGGTGGGAGCTCTGGATGGGCTGGCCCCTCAGGGATGGGGTATATCCGACAGACGCGTTACGGAGCTTTGCGTCGGCTACTCCCCCATCGAGGGTGCAACCATCAACCCCGTAGCGTCTTGCCTTCGATCGATCTTACCTTGCCTGGTGAAGATCAGATGCCGATCTAGGCAAGCGGAATGGGGATCCGTCCAAAACTTGTTGGGGTCGAACCGAGTTGGACGCTATCGCTGTCCATTTGCGGAGCAGGTACGTCGATCATCATCTCTCAGGCCCCTTCCAGATCGAACTTGTTTATAATACACTCTTGCAGAGAGTATGATTTTGTCTCGACAGAACCTTGTTTCTGTGTTGTAGCTTATCCTGTAAACATTTTCGTGCAGATTGGAACAAAGATTCATGGGAGAATCAGACATGGTGACGATTTCTCTGACTTTTAACCCACCCGCGACTGGTCATGAGTAAAGGATGCAATTCCGAAACGGCCCTCGTTGTAGACCACTGGTCATCAGACTAGCCGCCAATCCATGATCGGCTATTAGCCAATCGAGACATTTCTCCCATAGGTCAGACTTTGACCATACCACATGGAACGGGCTCATGTGCCTAATCGTAGTATTCCCAAGCCACTTTATCACCCCATACCCCATAGTCCGTCGCACGATCCCTGGGTATCATGGTACTCACGACATCCTCCCTCTTTTTGCACACTCTTGCACAGGTCGGTATAGACCATGTCTTTGTTAACTGGGGCACAGATCACCCAGCGATGCTTGAAGAGCTCGAGCGCCAGCGGGCAACGCATGGGGCCCACTCCCTCACGGTCGTGACGTCTCCGAATGAGATGGTTGCGTTGAGCGCTGCACAAGGGTACGCGCAGGTGACGGGTAAGCCAGCTGCCGTCATCGTTCATGTCGAATGCGGGACGCAGGTAAGGCTCGCATGCGTCGTGTCTTCATTGTGTATATCGGGCTGAGAGCCGTAGGCGCTCGCAGGGGCTGTTCACAACGCAGACAAGGGCCGAGTGCCTGTTTTGATATACGCTGGCGCGTCTCCGTTTACGATGGAGGGTGAGCATCGGGGATCGCGCAACGAATGGATTCACTGGATGCAAGGTAGTACTCTTCGTATGTGTTCGTTCGGTGTATTGATATGGGTCTTGTTAGACGTGCATGATCAACCGGTAATCATTCGCCAGTACACGCGGTATACGGCTCAGATCGGCTCTCCAGAGAGTTTACCTCAACAAGTTCGACGAGCTCTTCAGATGTATGTGCCGTGTCTTTGTAATCCGGACCGCACTGACGCGATGTGTAGTGCCACGAGTGAACCAAAGGGTCCAGTGTACCTCTGGGCACGAAGAGAAACGATGGAACAGGAAATCGACGTATCATTACTAGAGAGGCCCATCACGCTCACCAAATGGCCGTCCGTACAGCCACCTGCACTTTCCCCGTCAGGCAAGTACTACGTCTTCAATTGATGTCTCGTACCGACACTCCGAGTCTCTCAGCTATTCAAGAGATCGCCGACGCCCTCTTGGGTGCAAGGTCCCCCCTTTTGATCACCTCTCATCTGGGACGACACCACGAGGCAGTCCCCGCGCTCGTCGCGCTCTCGCACATGCTTGCACTTCCGATTTTGGTTACCTGCGCGTCCGCGACCAACTTGCCAACATCCCATCCCTACTTTATTGGATTCTCTTACTTGAGCTCGGGAACTCAAACGCCGCTTCTCAAATTAGCCGACGTTGTACTTGTTGTCGACGCCGAGGTGGCTTGGATACCGATGAACAAGGCCAAGGATGGAACCTACGAGCGACCAAACGAGACAGCGAGGGTGTACGTCATCGATAATGGTGACCCGCTTCGACGGGATATCGGCATGCACCACTACGATGCCGACATGGTTTGTCACGCCGACGTGGCTGTCGCGCTCACGCAGATTCGAGAGGCCATCGGCGACCGGGTCGCCAACGAATTAACTGCACGAATGGATATCATCCAAGAGATGAATCGCGTGCGCAAGGCACAGTTGGACGCTTCAGAGTCCTTTCCAGCTACATCGTTGGCGTATACAACACCCCAGATCGCGAGTACGCTTCGCAAGGTGATCAGAGCAAGGGGAATCCCTCGTGAAAGCACGCTCGTCCTGAACGAAAGCATATCCAGCTACCCACTAGTGTGGTCTCACATGCAGCCCGAAATCGCGGGTGAAATGATTGGTTCTGGCGGATCGGCCCTCGGTTGGGGGCTCGGCGCGGGGGTGGGCTCTATTCTAGGTGGGCGCGTGGCCAAGAAAGGAAAGAACAAGACGGGTTATGAGCTCGTTGCAGCCATCGTGGGCGATGGGACTTTTCTATTCTGTGTCCCGGCGAGTGCATTCTGGATGGCAAGACGGTATGAAACGGTGAGTTCGTTTCGTTCCTATCGCCGATTTTAACCCATGCGACGTATCAACTTTTCAAATGTTAGCCATTCCTAACCATCGTACTCAACAATGGTGGTTGGAAAACGCCGAAACTATCTATGCTTGGGGTTCATCCGACGGGCCATGGCTCCGGAGCTGCTGGAGACCAGCTCACGCTCGGGTTTGGTCCAAGCTGCCCGGATTATTCGCAGATCGCGGTGGCGGCGACGGATGGATGGGCGTGGGGCCGAAAAATTAGCGTCGATGCAGCGTTGGCGACAGGAAAGCTTGAAGGTGCAGAGGGGTTGTTGCGTGAGACGATCGAGGAAGCGGTGCGTGTCGTCGTGGAAGAGCGGCGATGCGCGGTGGTGGATTGTGTGTTGGAAAACATTTAAGTCTGGCGATCATATTTACTACATTCAAGCCTTGGTTCGCCTCACCATGTACAGTAGACTCCCTCCTAACAGATACCTCTCGGGAGTGGCCAGGAGCTATGGGGTATTAAGGAGTATGGGTTATCCAGGAGGTTTTATAGCGGGTCAGGGCAGTTTGGGAAACCGGAAATGCTATGGGGTATGGGGGAGTATGGGGTATGTGTGGTATTGTCATCCGAACGGCTCAGCGGCGCAGTGCATTGCACAGGGAAGGTGGAGAAAAGGAGCTGCCATGCCAACATACTAACCACTGCGGTACCCCAGGGATGCACAAGCGAAAAAAAGTTTTGGATGCGCAGGGGATTGAACCCTGGACCTTATACAAATCTGCACATTCTGAGCACCGTGCAAAGCATACGCGCTACCACTGCGCTACGCACCCGTGCTAGGGGGATCAGCGAGCCGTTCTGAATGGTTCGTTGTGTCCTTAGGTGGACCAATCCGGAGCTGAATTTGCATCGTACGGTACCCAACTAGTTGTTGTGCCTGTTGATAAGGTGATCACACTAGTTTAACTGACGCTGTGCATTGATGACTTCTTGTTCCTTGTGGGATCCCTCAAAGGCTAACAGCCGACTCCAAATATATCTCTAAGTGGGAATGTTCCGTCACATTGACGATGAAAAGCTAGCCACGACGCTAGGCTCCTCACAGAAACATTATGTATGGGATCCAGTGATTAAAAGATAGTAAAATGAACAACTTTATCAGGCATCCAAGACATTCGACTGCAGAGTCAGCGTTGTTGAGACATTTGGGCCAGATAATCAGACAACTAGAGTTGGGGTCAAGGAGAATTCCAATGCAAGAAAGGGAATTGGACATACCTTGAGAGCATTCGTTCGGATACTCTCACCCATGTTTTGGACATCGGGGTTAGCCATTAGTCGTGCGATAGCATCTTTCGCAGCAACCTCTAGATTCGCAAGGCTACCGTCACCCAAAAGACCTCCCTCAGATCCGCCACGCTCGAGTTCGTCTTCCTCCTCGCGGCCAAAGTATTGATTCGAAGAGATAGAGGATGCCCCCTGGAAGTTGGACAGCCGTTGTTTCGATTCAGCAAGAAAAGTAGAGTCGTAGTCGTTCCGCCCAAAGAACATGTCGGAGGAAATGGCCTTCTGTGTTCCAAACTTTTCTCGTGCGGTCGTAGGTGCATCTTCAACCGGAGGTCTAAAATCGATCAGCTTCTTTTAGGCGAGGACGAAAATGTACCACGATTAGGTACGCACGTAGATCGCGCGCTAGACGTTGTCTGCGACGGGCTGGGGACGCCACCAAAACCTAATTTGCGGAAACCCATTCCCAACCTCTCAAGGTCCTGACTATTTCCTTTCTGAATGTCGACTTTTCCGGGTATCGTAGTCATTGTTGGACTAGCGTTGGCGACCTTGGCTTTCGCGTCCGCTTGGGCGGCCTGCTCGGCCTGCTGTCTTGCACGTTCTTGTTCTTCCTCTCGTTGACGATCGTATCCAAGTTGTTTAATACGTTCAGCTTCCTCTGCAGCTTTCCGTTCTGCCTCAACAAAATCAATCGGCGTGGCGGCCTTTTTTGCTCCAAGGCCACCAAGTTTGGTCTTCTTCGTGGCGGCGGAAGTGTTAACAGAGGCGGTGGCAGCCGGCCCTGAAGAGTTCAAACGTGAAGCACCTAGCTTCCCAGAGTTGTTGATGGCGGAGGAACGTAAAGAGCTTGATGTTACCGTACGAGGAGCTGAACGACCAATTGTGGGCGGAGCTGTGGTTGTGGACGCGGTAGAAGAAGGGGTAGGTTTGGATGGGGCGGATTTGTCCCAGGAAGAAAAAAAGTCATCCTCTGCTGGCGAGGAATCAGTTGGTTCAGACAAATCCATTCCCTCGACCACGATTCGGGTCGGAAATCTAGCAAATGGGATAAGCGTCTCTCAAAGTACGAGGTTCAACAGTACATACTTGCTAACATCTTCCTTGACGCGTTTGGCGAGTTCCTCTTTGTAAAGCTCCGCGGTCCGGCTTGAATACTTCTTCTTCGGATCGGCGTCACTCAAGACGGAAGCGCCACCATGACGAGTGAAGAATTCTGTTGCAGATGCATTCCCACCGACTTTCATGGTCCGTAGTTGGTTCAATTGCCAGCTGTCTAGATTCGTCGAGCTGTTCACTCCGGATGTTTGAGAATATATGGGAGTGAAAGGATATTGTACCCACCGTACAAAACTGATATGCACGCCCATATTTCTATGTACGCTAGAGCAGTCCAGGCATATATAAACACCAAAAGTGACGCTTGACCAAGTTGGGTTCCGCGCTTGACAGTCGAAGCATGTCTATCGGCGATGATGACAGTGAAGGTGCGAAGTACGTAGCAGAAGTTGACTAACCTTGTTTCCCTTCTGTGCTCTAAGTACCTTGAATACTTTTTCTGACTCTGCTTTGGTAGGATCAGTCATCGCAGAGGTTCTTAAGTGATAGGTCGGAAGTTGACCAGTGGAATGGCGAAAGAGAGCTCGATATTAACGTGTACTGAGGTTCCAGGGTCCTCGGCTTATCTGAGCTGTGCTGACGGTGATCGGGGTCACTTTAAACCATACCCATAGACACTCGCCTCAGGGTCACGTGCATATTGTTCAAGTTGGTAAAATGTTCCGAGTCCCGGTGAATATCACTTTTGAAATCTAACAAGGGTCACTACACTCTGGTAGGGGTAGGTCCGCCGTCTGACTTCATGGAAGTACCAGGTGTTTACATGGTCATAATGATCCAACTAGGATTTTCTCTCCGGTGAGGGGCATAAGACGGATGCGGGTGCACACGAATATGTCAGCAAACTTGTGGGTAACCTTGTCCCAGTAGCTGACGTACCGCCGTTTTCTTTTTCGACTGACACGAGCATCACCCCAGAGATTGATCGATTTCTGTTGCACTAAGTAACCAGGATGTAACGACGCCTTTGGGTGTCCACTGACAGACAGTCACTGCGTCTCTGGCAATATATGGAGTCGATCAACAAATCGGAATGGTTGACATCAGTTTGCGGTCATTGCAACCACCACACCGTCAACATGATTCTTTTCAAGTGTTCCGAATCGTCGGTGCCGCCTTTATGTTTGAAAAGGATACGCCGGTTCTAAACGATGGTGGGTAGGTAACAGCGCAGAACCCTAGGCTTAACAGGATCGTGGGTGTACATGTGTCCCAGCCCTTCAAATAAGGCTCCAACGCTCCAACGACCGTTTCTGAAAACGTCAAGATTACAACTAATACAAGCTTATTGAGCTTTTTGGTGCCTGGTTCCTACGGCAAGTGCCGCAGTTCAATTAAATGTTAGTGGCTTTTGCCTTGAGCGGTCGACGAACTTGACATATCTCTCCCACTTGTCATGCCTTGATGAACCCTTGAGACGACCGACCAATGCAGGACTCGTGAATTACTCACCCATCAGAGCCATGGTCCCGTTGCGGTGCTCGGAACAGTCCACCAGCCTCGGTCCACGTGTGCGTAATGCCCGCTCCGTTGTCAGGAAGCACGTTTCCGCAATGCCTTCTTAATACCTGTGGCGATGGTTTTACGCAATATAACTGCTTATCATCCATGCGCTAGACTACCTTCTGCACCATGTCGTCCCCAACCCAAGCACCACACGAAACCACTGCCCTCCTCGTTGACTTTCGACCAGCTGTCCAGTCGATTAGGAGTCGAACAAGAGAAAAGTTCAGGCTTTCGCCAGAGACGCTTCTAATACCGGTTGCGTTAGCTACGACTTTGGCGGCCGGAATACAATCAACCACCCTCATTGAGCTGACTCGGAAAGCTGTCTGTCGGCTCTGGAACACCTTGCATGGTGATCCTGTTCTACTCTCGTCTGGTGGTCCAATCCCACCTGAAGTCTGTGATGCGCCAGAAGTCGCAAGATATTTTGCGATCGCTCTCGCAATACTCGGTGTGATCGAAGGCACTATATGTATGTTTGTGCTGCTTTCCACCGCTACGATTACTCACAAACATGTTAGCGGTCGCAGGGTTTGGCATATTCAGTCGCATTTCATCGCACTATGGGAGGAAACCGGCCTTCTTTCTCGTCCTTATTGCTGCGATAATGAGCAGTTGCACGATAGTCGGGTCACAGTATCTGCCTGACTCGCTTGCTGACTGGGTTTTCTTCTTTGGAATGCTATTCGGTGTATTCTCTTCTCCCCTGGGCTATCTCATTGATATGTATGTTGTTGACGAATGCGCCTCGGACGACAGGTATGCGTTGAGTTCTTCACCTTTTCTTCTGTGCGACTCACTGCCCTGTCAAGGACTGCTGCACTCAGCAAGATAGCAGGTTGGACCGGGCTAGGTCTATCTCTGCCTTGTATGTCTCGCTCATTTGCTCACATGATTTCTTCAGGCACTTGCATATCGTTTGCCCTTGGGGGATCTATTACGACGAAAACAGGCAACCCCCTCATTGTATTCCACATGGCAACGGCAATCTATGTTGCCACGTTCATATACGTCGTTTCGGTCCTGCCGGAATCCTTCCCGGAGGAAAAGAGAAACGCGCTGTCCAGCATGCATCCGGAACCATCTCCCGATGAGCCTCAAACCACTCGCTCCAGGTCCCTGAATATCTTCGGGCCACTGAAGATGATCATACCAATTCGTAGATTGGACGGAACTGCCAATTGGCGACTCACTTGGTGTGCGGCACACACCTTCTTGCTCATGGTCGCCGGCTCTTATGCATTTACCGCCTTGTTGGTGCTTGTCACATCAAAGTACCATTTCACCCCTGAGGATGTAAGTATGATCGATCCATGTCGTTCAAATTGATCACCTCTGCTTCTAGACTGGTCTTTTCTTTACTTCCGTCTCTGTCAGCAGTACAGTCTTCTTGATGGTGATAGTTCCGCAACTTCTTTGCTTTTTACGTCCGTATTATCTCCGAAAGGCGATTCGACTAGATGTAGAAGATGACATCGTCAACGATGAAGAACTAGAAGTAGAAACCTCGGATCATATGCATGTACATTTGGCTGTTATATCATGCATCATCAGCGCAATTTCCATGCTATGGGCAGCCGCATCCACCTCAAACAGAGGGTTAATCCTCGGTAAGTCAGCGATTGGTGACAATATCCTTGTTTTTTTCTCACTAGCATGACCAGGCGGTATTTGCCTTGGGTTTTCTTCTATGCATGGTCCTACGATCCGTAGTCTGGTCGCTGGATCCGTCGATCCGCTCCAACAAGGTCTGTTTTGACATCACCGATCGGAAACGGTCATTCACGCTATATCCATTAGGAGAAGCTTTGGCAGCGTTGGAGATGGTCTCCAATGCAGGGAGTGTTCTCTCCCCGATCATCATGGGGAGCATTCTCACAGCAACGATCGAGACGACGCCTCTCCTCTTGTTTTATATTCATACGGTGCGGGTTATTTTAATTCGCTGAGCAATCTGCTGATCAGTTCTGCACTTTCAGGTCCTTGTCTTGATGAGTAGCGCACTACTCTTCCTCGTCAGGGATAGAGATCGGTATCAGAAACCACTTGAAGCATAGCGTGTCAGTCATCGCCGATCCACGCAGTTAACATTTGCTATACTTAATTGCTGAGCATACTGTATCATCTCGCATTCATCTTGTATCATTCATCGTTCCCAAATCTATTTACACATCGTACATGTACGTGCCTGTCAGAGACATGTGTCCTCTATATATACAGTCTTTCGCGTGATTCAGGGGGCTCGACGGAGATCACCATGCATCCCGTCGCATAAAACCTATCTGAGTAGACGTAATTCCCGTAGCACGCATACGCAGTCTCGCAAAGGATCGAGGACATCTGCTTCACCTCCAACACCTGCGGGACAGGGTCTCTGTAGAACTTCTTCATGAAGTGGTATGCTTGTCCCTTTCCCATCCGCTTAAGACATTGAGTTTCCAATTTGCGGTCGATAATCTCGACACCCTCCACATCCTCCACACTACATTTGCGTATGGCTTCGGATAGGATCAGATGTATATTTTCCTCGTCATGGCTGGGGGTGTGAACCGGCCAAAGCAAAGGTAATCCATCGTTGCCGACGGATGGACTCGGAGGACATCCGTCCAACTTGACCCGCGAAAGCAGGTGAAAATAGGGCCACATGATATCTTGCTCTTGCGCGTACAACAGTCGGAGGGAGCATGGGAGCCCGAGCTCTTTGCATACGCCCGCGAGCATTGCGTCAGACCCCTTGAGCCTGTCGAGCAGGGAGTCGATGGGCTTGGTTTCGTCGTAGACGTACTGGTGGCATAGTCCGATGCCGAGGTAGCCCCCGTTAGGGAGCGTGTCCGCATCGTTAACGAGCTCGACCAAGCTTGCTTTCAGCTTGTCGTGAAACGGACCGGAAAGTGCGCGGGGAACGTTGTTCGGAGCACGAAAGTGGAGATTGTACGTGAGCGTGACACGATGGCCCGAGGTGACGGGGAGGACCTGGTGCTCGACATCACTAAAGAAGGCAATGAAACAGACGGACGGCACGGTGGCTGTCGCAAATTGCTCCGTAAAGTCTGCAATCCAATGTTGGTCTCCGAGTCGGAGCGAGAGTTGGCCACCCTCGTGGGGAGCAGGGAGCACGACCACCAGAGAGCCGAACATATTGTCCCCACGTGGTGTGTCTTGATGGGGTTTGAAGAACCCGTCCTTTCCTAAACACCAAGTCAGTCCACGGTTCCAAACGCAGATGGTTGGGCTCGACTTACCGTAGACGTTTAGCTTTGACAATTCAAATTCGACGGTCTGATCGGTAGCGAGCAAATCCTGTTCGATGGTTTCATGGACGCCGAGACTACGCGGATCAAAGAGAGTAGCAAAGGCATCGAGATCCATCTTTCCTGCCTTTCTGTAGGTCTCATCCAAGACATTTTGATTGTTGAAGCCGAATGGTGCCGGCTCGCATGCTTGAGAGAGTCTTTCAAGCTCACCGGTGGTGGGGTGCGCGAAATCAAGTCGGCTATGCAAGGGTCAGCGGCTCCCCATACATCGAAAAAGATAACAGTAACTCACTGAATGTTTGCCCCCTTTCCGTAGAAAAGCAACAACTGGTGTTCGGGGACGGAACGGACGCCTCTACAAAATGGATCGCGATCACCGAGGACTTCCCTCAAAGCTTGCACTTTCGTTGCTGACATGTGAATCGATATTACTAGAATCGATACCTCCGACAGTTGCGCTTTTTTGAAGCCCCTCTTTTGAAACGCCGAATACTTGTTCCGACGGATTATTTAACGAGACTGCTCGACGGTGCTTGATAGCCCGGATAAAGTTATATATGCCAACCGCTGGACATCGTGACTCATGACCTCGTGCAGGGCGTAAACAAATCAGGGTTCGAATACACCTAGAACGCAATACAACAGTCAGGAATAAGCAAGTCAACATGGCTCGACACCATTTCATCACACAGATCAAGGGACACACCTTGAACAAAAAACGTAAAGAAGTACTAGTCTTCCTGCAGGTCTAGTGCTTGTCATGGGTTACTCGTTGCAAGACTCATCGTCTGAGCATGTAGTTTTACGCTGGACGTTCTTCTTTACTTGCAGATCCAGGGTGACCTTGTCAACCATTCCTTGATCATTGGGTAGATCGTTGGGTAAATGTGTAATAATTCAAGTGTAGTGCCACAGTAAAGTTAGTGGTGTACGCGTCTTTACCCATTGCCACGAACAAGTCTGGGCATTATGGATTCATCGCTGGGCCTCATTTCAACAGTGGTATCGCTCGGCGCAGCATGGTTTTACTTCTTTCCAACTCGGCGACCAGGACGAAAGGACTCAGTCAAATTCGTGATGACGGCGGCAGTTGGGCTGCACGCCCTACTTGTACTATCGAACCTCGCAGTCCGACGACCTCCAAACCTCTTCACAAGATTGCGGATACCCATAAATGCCCCCGTGGACCGCATCAAGTCCTTGTTGATGAGGGAAGCCGGATTTAGCACCATAGGCGAGGGCGAACGAGGGTCGGTCGTTGTTCCTCCAGAAATCCCAAAAGATGTCGAGACATTGCTCACGAGACTGGGTGTTCATGGAAGCAGAGATATATACGTGAGGTGCGTGAGTTCGTCTTCTTCGAAAGGCGGAGCTCACCGCGGAAGGCAGGTTCGGGCAACACGCCATACAAACCTGTTCATATTGTTCCTCGGCCACTGATTTCACGATTCTTGTTCTCTCGGGAATTCTTCTTGATTATT
>JBBPMK010000542.1:0-14328 GCA_038090295.1 Boletus semigastroideus | reverse complement strand
ACTGGATAACGGCTCTGCGGGAAAAGCGCAGCGTGGATCGTGGAGGATCCTATGCTTAACACTGCCAGTAGTCTGGCTCCTCTTGCAAACTTTGGCACCATGAGGTTCACGAACGCCCAGGCGTTCGATGGAATGAATCAAGCTTATGTGCCTCAGGGAGGTAACGGATTCGAGCGGCCATAACCAAACTTCTACCGTGGCTAATGGTGATACAGTCACTATCACATTACTTTGAATAAGAGCCCGCTGTACCGGTGGCCACTGCCTGCTTCTTTTTCCCGCCCGATCCCCTGTAAAAAGCCTTGCAGCTGCACTATACATTGAACAACGAAGGTTGCGTGTGAATTGGTCATGTAATCTAACCAGTCCATGTTTGCCTCAACCAAAGGACATCAACCTCCACAAAGGCCAAGTTTGTGAATCGGCTAATC
Source organism: Boletus semigastroideus (assembly GCA_038090295.1). Lineage (NCBI taxonomy): Eukaryota > Fungi > Basidiomycota > Agaricomycetes > Boletales > Boletaceae > Boletus > Boletus semigastroideus. Next base: position 13,897 of record JBBPMK010000542.1, on the reverse strand, counting down.
GCCATCCCTTTGTCTGTCGTTGCCGCCACTCTGCACGTCATTGGCAGACGTGAAAGAAGACGACTGTCCATCGCTTCTCTATCCCCCTCACGAACGCTGACATGTGCTCACAGTGATCACCGCGTGTCATCCAGCATGAGGTTCAGTGTGCGGACCTGGCCAAGCGAACATCCTCTCATCTCAACGTCAAAACGCACATTCGCAGCGAGGATGACGATCTTGTCTTCAAGAAGTGGTGACTGATCACCTATCTGCTCCTCACCGCCAACTTGATGTTGAAGCGCATACTAAACTGATATGACAGAAGGGAAGCAATGTCCGATGTTATCCGGCGTTTGACCTAAATATGTAATGATCATTATCATGCGGGCACTTCGGGCGATGGAACAAAGAGCACGCCAGTGTCCTTGAAAGATGATGATCGATGATTCTCCCAATGTTGAAAGCGGTCTGTCGTGGAACGTCAGCAACTGAGAATGGCGCGCGACGTTGACCCCTCCTGGATGACTCAGAGTTGCCAACCACGATCAATTCTCATTAATTCAACATACTTGCCTTTCCCTTCCTCGCCGCCATTCTAGAAAATGATTTCATCACATCTCCGTGGACAGCCTACATTCGGCGCATTTGCATACATCCCATTATCTAGCCATCGTCGCGACCCTGCATTATCTATTTATGTTGCAACCAAGAATCCCCTCGTTATCGCTTCGTGGTTGTCGTTCGTGTTGCTGTTATACGCTCACGAGGGGATTGCGATTTCCACGCTTCATGGATCTGCCCACATTTTCTTGAACCCGTCACGTTTCGTACCTAGGAACCAGTTCGGTGGGGGCTCGCGATTTCTAGATCTACTTACTTTTGCGGTTCTTTGTGAAACCGGTGTTTGACGAGTCACTTTGGAAGACTGGTTGATATATTTCACCATAGATCCTAAACTAGCGATGAACACAGGCGAGCGTAACGTACGTCCGTACAAAAGCAAAATGCACGACGACAGAAAATATCTAGTCCATATGTGTACCCGATGCAACGTAGAAATGTTGAAATGTGTCTAGTCTGTCCACCGAAACGAGCACGACCGAGAGGGATAAAGAAAAGAAAGAAAAATCGACGTTTATGCCGTCACCAGACCGTCATGACCCCGCCCAACAACGCAGCGGAGAGCACGAGGATGCTCCCAACACCGAGCACCCCCGGGTTCTGTCCCACGCCGAGCCTGACGGCTGAATTGGGAGACGCCCCGAGGGTGGCGGCAAACCCGTTGAGCGGGTTAGGCGGGCCGACGGCGGTGACTGTCGGCGCCGCTGGGTTGGGACGCGGGTTGGACGGGTCGGAAGAAGTGTTGGTGGTGATGGTGAAGCGGGAGGAGACGGCGTAGATGACGCTGTTGGTGGCGTTTAAGCAGACGAGGAAGTAGTCGTTAGCGGCGGGGACGTCTTGGAGGAGCACGTTGAGGGACTTGTATGTCGAAGGGACTGTGTACGGTTATCGACGACGATCGTACGATCGGCGGGGTCAATCAGGATGCGTCGCGAAAGAAGACGAAGAGAGGAGAAATTGACTTGCCGTTCTTGGCGAGGAGGATGCGGCCCGCGTTGCTTAGCCTGGTGAGTTCGACGTCAAAGGCGTCTATGCCATCGCGAAGGCCTTTGGTCCATGTGAGGGGATATGGCGAGCCGTTGGCCCACGAGGTGTTGCTAGTGGGTTGGTTCACGATAAAGTCTAGTTCCAAGTGGTCGTTTAGCGGCTTGGATGGGTGACACAACCAGTCTGAAGGGGCTTACACTGAGCATGGACTGACGAGAGCAGGGAGAATACAAAGGTCAGCGTGAGGAGGGTGGACCATGGGACCCAGCGACGTTGAGAGAACTGGGTTGAAGGTGCCATTCAGAACGGACGTGAAGCCACCAAGAAATTAAATCGACACGTTGATGAGCGTTGAGAGGAGGAACAGGTCGGTGGGTCATTGTGCCCGCATGGCTATGCGGCAAGACAAGGCACTCGGTGAACCAATCATGCTTCGCACCGTTCAACAACGATTTTACCGGGTGAAAAACGTGCAATTGGAATGATACAGGTCTCCCCTGACCTGACCATGGCAGGGACAAAGTACTTTAAGTACCGCGTTTGAACTGCTGGCAAATGTTACGTACGGAATCAAATCGTTACTTACAGGAATTACAGTAATATGACTTTTACACATGTACCATTAGCTCTCTTCGCTCAGAACCACCAAGTGTGAGTATTGCCAGCGAGTGATCTTCGTACTGTACAAAGTAACTCGCTTGCAGTCTTGGACAGCTGTCAGAGACGTAGAGACCCCAGATCACTCTGTTCCATCCAGGCACGGACCCTGAACACCACCCTCTCATCCAAAATTTTGCAGGACATGTCTGCGAGACTCGTCCTCAGCGCACGGACCCTCTGCCGTCGTGGACACCCCATCCCCCTCCGATCCTTGGCAACCACCACAAAACATTTTGTCCCACCCGCTTCCCTCGATGACACCGTTGCTGCCCGCTCCCTGCCCCAGCAACCTGCACGTCCACGACCGCCAACGTCGACGTTCTACACCACGCGCTCCGACTACTACGAGGTCCTCGGAGGCCTCCAAGACGCCATAAACGCCGCGCGGGGCACCCTGAAAGCTCTCCACCTCCACCCGCTCCCCAAATTCGCCCTCGACGCGCTGCCGCCTGCCCACCCCGCCTGGGCGGACAGAGCAGACATGGGCGCCGAGCTCAGCGTCCCCCTCAGCGCAGGGATGTACAGCCAGCTCGTCCTCGCTCTCAAGGAGCTTGAGCTCTACCACCGCATCGCCCAGACGGCCGGGGTCGCCGAGCTGCAGCACACCCTCGGCGAGCTGATTAGCGCGTTCGAGAGCACGAAGCAGGTCGAGGCCCGAGCGCGGCGGTTGATGAAGCAGGCAATGCAGGGTAAACGCGCCGAGCTGGACGCGCACGGACGGAGCTACACTCTCGGCAGGCGAAAGACGAGCACTGCGCGTGTCTGGATGATCAAGGTGCAGGACAAGGGTGAGGAGCCGGGGGTTGTGGAGGCAGAGGCGGAGGCATCGACGTCTGTTTCGGCGCTGCTTTCGCCCTCGGTCAAGGTACCCTCACCACCGACGACTTCCGTTTTGGTCAACGCGGCCCCCATCTCGGAGTATTTCCCACTGCCTGCTGATCGCGAAGCCATTCTCCGTCCGCTGAAACTCGCTGGTCTTCTTGGCACTTACAACGTCTTTGCGCTCGTGCGCGGTGGCGGCACATCTGGACAAAGTGGTGCACTCGCGCTGGGGATAGCCAGAGCGTGTGTGGCTCACGTACCGGAAGTAGAAACTATTTTGAGAAAAGGTACCTCGTCCACGTCGTTCAGCTCGCAGTCATACTGATGCAATCCATGCCAGCCAATTTAATGAAGAGAGATCCCCGTATGGTAGAACGGAAAAAGACGGGTTTGGCCAAGGCACGCAAGGCGGTACGTCGCTCGTCGTCCTCGTTTTGTTTTGGCATGCTTACTCCGTCACCGACAGTACGCTTGGGTCAAGCGGTGACGTGGCGCATCGCCTCGTACGTATTGTATACGCTCGTACAGAACTGCTGCCCGTGTGGTAATTCCATCATCTTTTTATGCAACGTGCAAATGGAGAGCGTAAGTAACCATTATATGTGGATGTGTAACATGACCACCAGTTTCGCTTCCGATTTCCGTTCCGACTATTGACGCCTCCGAACCCAACCCCAAACTTGAAGTTAGACTCGAGATACAAGAAATCTTTGTCAAGATCTTTGCTGTTTATTATCGGTGGCCTAAGCAGGAAAGACTGGCGGTTCTTGCTCGTCTGGCAAGAACATGCCGCACATTCAAAGAGCTTGCGCTGGACATGATTAGGAACTCTTTATCCAACCTATCTCCACTAGTATGAGATGTATCCTGTGAAAGAGGTAACATTGTTGCACACTATATCTTTACATTGTCTGATGTACTGCAAAGTCTTACTCGCTTCGTAGACCATTCGCTTCAAGCGAGTGGGATATCCTCCAGAGTTACACAACTCGCGTCCGTTTCATAACGGCACACCGGGCTCTGAGTGCGGTGACTGTCAGCCGGGAATTCCTCATCTCCCTGTTGAACCCTCCCACAACTAAACCACTCTTTCCGAATGTCCGTGAGGTGTGAATGAATTACGAATATGAATATACCACGGAGACTCTCTTTTTTCTACCTTTCCCGTCTCTCACTTTCCTTTTCGTTGAATTTGAGAAGACAGATCCCGGTCTTATTGAAGAATCTTTCATGTCACTAGCAAAGACCTCCCCAAGTCTTGCAGAACTGTACTTTATGGTCAGAGATGTCAACATGGACCACGTTGACGCAAGTTTTATTTGCTCCTTCCAAGACCTTCAGGACATCAACTGCCGTCAAATCCCTCCGGATGTGAACACCCTTCTGCATCTCTCTCCCATGCCTGCGTTGCGTAGTCTCGCCTTCAGGACCCACAGCGAATTGCCAGACCGGATCCCTCCTTCCGACTCACCCCTCATTTTCTCCGCCTTGGACAGTTTCGATCCAACTTCTGAATCCTTGAATTCGGTGCTGCGTCTAATCTCGCAAACCGACTCCCCATTGCCACACAATTTCGCACAGACTTTAGATCCTGTTCTTCTCAACATGATCTCTCCCCCTTCTTTTCCACTCTTTCGACATCTGGTTGTGCCCACAATCTCCAGTACCTGGATTTGCTCCAGTCTCGCTGGTACGACCGAGACTGTGGGCTCACGCTCGGCTTCCAAGACTTGCAACCGTGTATGACATTCTGTAATCTCAATCACGTCAACGTCAGCGTCAACTAGGGTTCTGTGGAACTCACAGACGGTGAATTGCTCAGACTAGCATCCGCATGGCCTCGCTTGAAAATCCTTCAGATCAACCGCACCGGCTGGAACACGCCTCAGGGCATCACACCCAACGGACTCCTTCAGCTTCTGGAGACATGTCCCTCACTGAACCAGATCTCCCTCGCCATTGATACGCGAGGCGACGTCGACATCGACATCGACATCGACACCCCGACCAGTTCTGACTCACTGGTCGTGCCATGCCGACGCGGACGCGGACGCCGCTCCCGAACTCGATGTTCTGGACTCGTTTATTGAGCCCGAGGCCGTGTCAGGGATGTGCCGCCTTCTTTGCGCACCGCGTTCGAGCTGGCGTTTGAGTGCGCTTCTGGGTGCGCGACCGGCAGACCCAGGCGATTGTGGGACGACGTGCGTACGCAAGGCTACGGAATGTGTGCTCTGGCAGTGAGGCAAAAGCGGGCAACCGTGTTGGGACGGGGTTGTTGTTGCTGCTCCATGGTGTGGTGCGCAACTGTGGAACGACGGTGAGGGGGGCAGCATCCATCATCGAGCTGCGTCGTCGCTAAAAACGGACGGTGGGTTTCTTATCTTGCGAGGTTGCGGCGCGGCGCGTGCTGGGGCTGGGTCGTTTCAGATGCATTCCTTTTTCCTAGCTGCGACCGCGCGCGATGCGATCGCCCCTTGCTCCCAAATACTGTTATCCCAATGGGAAAAATGTCAAAGAATACATGTTTTTTTTGGTCCGAGAACGTGTCCACAAAAGGGTCCTTGGCTTGTCGGATGCCAGCATTCGGCGAAACATGATGTCGACAATGACTTGGAACATACTTAAACGCCTGACTCAGGCAAACGACGACTTGCGCAAGACATTGATATTCAGCATGACCTCACTTGAAAGAATTACGCGTGATTCTGGGGGGGATGATGGAATGAATGAACACGGGATCACACCAAAAAGGGATTGCTGCTATATCTCTTGCTGACATTGCCGTCACCGTCGACACGCGGGCATCCGAATGACCTTGAATGTTTGGAGTTTTGCAAACAGTCCAAGTGTGCGAATAGGAGGAATTGATGACATTACCATTGATTTGTACATGCATCTTGATCGTTTCATACAGTCTAATGGACGGTGTCATTAAATAATTGAATATTACATGTACGAGTATAGGTTATATTGCTGCACGAAGAATCTAATGTCTGTGATTCATGCAATCCATCTATCACCTTAAAGGTTTCCATCCATGTCTCGAACGCTACCATCGGCAAAGGCCCAGTCGTTGTATCCAAACGGCGTCAAGTTTCCTGACAAATAGTACTTGGACCGATCCGACGGCGTAAGGGGTATGTTTTTCCGTAGCCGCATCGGGAGATCAGGCTGCATCAAGGTTAGGTCGAGCGATGAGCACAGAGCGGCAAACATAAAAGCAGTAGGCACTCACGTTGGATATGTACAACCGCCCGAATGCGATGAGCCCTCCCTTCTCCTCCGCAGTGCTCATTGCCGTATCGCGGGTATATCCATCAGCGGATATGAACACCCTGTCCTCACCGCCTTCACCGTCATTCCATATGTCGCGTAGAAAGTCATTGTTCGCGCCCGAGTGTGGGGAAGCATCCAAATCCTCTGATACACGAGGTTCGGTGACATGGAGATATGCCATCTTTGGATGCTTATCCCGCAGAGCGGTGGCAAGGTAAGCAAACGTGGGCCGAGGGTCCGCCATACCCATGTCTGGAAACACACACGGACGTGAGCATAAACAGCGTACGACCGACGCAAACACCTCACCTTGGAAGGGATTCCAGGGACTTATACGAATGCCGACTCGGTCTTCCCCAACGGCGTCCACGACGGCATCGACGACTTCCCTCGCGAATCTCGTACGCCCTTGTTCGTCTCCACCCCACCTATCCGTGCGTTTGTTGGACGCGGTTTGTAAGAATTGATCTAGGAGGTAGCCGTTGGCGCCGTGTATCTCTACTCCGTCGAACCCGGCATCGTGTACGGCGTTTCTCGCCGCTTTTGCGTATGTGGCAATGTACTCTTGAATCTCGTCCTCGGTCAGCGGACGAGGCGCCTTTGACTTGCCGGTCAATGGGAGGGAGGATGCGGACACAAACGGTGAGGGAGGGTCCTGCTTTGCAAGCAAATCTGGATCGGCAGCGCGTCCGAGCGCCCAGAGTTGAAGGAAGATGTACGATCCCTTGGCATGGACCGCGTCCGTGACCTGACGTGGTTCGCAAAAAACACCGGTGAGCACGAGCTCACGTCGAGAACACAAGTAGAACAATAGCTGCGTACCTTTTTCCAACCTTTGATTTGGTCGTCGGTGTAGATACCTGGGGCATGTGCCAACCCACCTGCATCGTGCGAGATAAAGGTGGCTTCGGTGATGAGCAAGGTGCCAGGCGCAGAGCCCCGCTGAGAGTAGTAGGATGCTTGCTGAGGGCCAGGGACATGGGAGGCGTGTGCTCGGACACGGGTCAAAGGGGCGAGGACGACGCGGTGCTGAAGCATTAGCCGGCCGACTTTGATGGGCTTGAAGAGTGCGGGTGTCGGTGTCGCAGTCATGACTAGAGTAGGAGATGCAAAGGGTGGATGACAGAAGGCGCGTACGATTGTGCTGTGTGCTGCTTGACCAGCGCGAAGTTGGCCCAATTTATAGTCATGGCTTGCGTGAGATCAACCAAAGTCGACATCGATAACTCGATTCTTTGTAAGTTGAGTAGTCATCATACACCAAGTCGGGTACTGAGTAAGCCCCAATTGGGAACTTGATTTGACTAACTTCTCCTGGCCTCGGAATATTGATTACTGAACACGACAGACAACTTTTTGAGCACCCTAATTGCATAGTAAGCAAAAAATATCGTCCCAGCTCAATCCCAGCTAATGCGTTGTGTAGGCTCCAACACTAACGTTGGCTGGGAAGACATCTTTCTATTACTCGCTGAGCGGAGTCAAAGGTAGGCATCCAGTCGTTGAAACCACGTTCGCTTCTTGTAGCAAGTGCGAGAAACCCTTTGCTGACATTTATATGGCGAGGGCGTACAGACGAGCTTGAATCGTTCGGTTCTTGTTGCTCTTCGCGATGTTTGACGAGTGGCAGCTACAAGAATCAGTATGCGTGCCCCAAACCTGCACGGATAGGTTCACCCATGAAACAAGTCACGCAGAGTCGAAGGAAGATCGTCGTTCCTTCCTCCAGACGAGCCGTGGTAACTGACGAAACGTTCATAGATGGTGATCGAGCGGTACGGAAGTAACACGGTGTTGGCGGCTATTCCCTCGTGACCATGAAAGTGTTTAACCAATTTATCATTATTAGGGCTGCCTGCCCATCTATTATTGTAATAGCTGTTGTTCTAACATCCGAGTTCTTGTGGACAAGAAGCCGTAGATAGTTCAATGTTTTCCATCTGCAAAGGACCAGTCGTTGTATCCAAACGACGTCAAGTCTCCTGGCAGATAATATTTTGACCGGTCCGAGCGCGCAAGGGGTATGTTCCTCTGTAGTCGTACAGGGAGATCAGGCTGTATAGAGTTCAAGTCAACAGATGACCGCAATGTAGGAAAGCAGAAACCACTTGCGTTTGAAATATACTGCCGTCCGAACGCGATAAGTCCTCCCTTGTCCTCCACAGTGCGTAGTGCGGTCTCGCGATTATATCCACCAGCGGATATGAATACCCTGTCCTCACCACCTTCATCACCATTCCATATCTCTCGCAGAAAATCGTTGTTCCCATCTGGGTGTGGGACTATGTCCGAGATCCCTCCTATACGAGGCTCGACAACGTGGAGGTATGCCAGCTTTGGATGCTTATCGCGCAGCGCACTGGCGAGATATGCAAATGTAGGTCGAGGGTCTGGCATTCCCATGTCTGGAGAGTATCTCAATGATCACACCGGCTTGCTTATCAGCAAGGAACTCACCTTGCCAAGTGCTCCAAGGGCTGACGCGAATGCCAACTCGGTCTTCCCCAACAGCGTCTACGACGGCATCGACGATCTCCCTTGTAAATCGCGTGCGCCCTTCTTCGTCTCCGCCCCACCTGTCCGTGCGTGTGTTAGACACCGTTTGAAGGAACTGATCGGGGAGGTAGCCGTTGGCGCCGTGTATCTCTACCCCATCGAATCCTGCACCATACACCGCATTGCTGGCTGCGTTTGCATACGCGACAATGTAGTCTTGGATCTCGCCTTCGGTCAACGGACGAGGAGCCGTCGACTTTTCGGTCATTGCGATGGAGGATGCGGAGACATACGGAGAAGGGGGATCCTGCTTCTCGAGGACCTCTATGTCTGCAGCACGTCCAAGGGCCCAGAGCTGGAGGAAGATGAAGGAGCCGTTGGCATGCACGGCATCCGTGACCTGGCGAAAGAAATAGGGTTGAGATGATGGGAAGCAGCGAAAGAAGAGCGCGTGTACTACCTTCTTCCAACCTTCTATTTGCTCGTCGGTGTAGATCCCTGGGACGTGATCATAGCCTCCTGCATTACGAGAGATGAAGGTCGCTTCAGTGATAAGCAGGGTCCCTGGTGCAGTACTCCGCTGAGAATAGTACGATGCTTGCTGAGGGCCAGGGACGTGGGAGGCGTATGCTCGCAAACGAGTCATGGGAGCGAGGACGACGCGGTGCTGAAGGATTAACTGGCCAACCTTGATTGGCCTGAAAAGCGCGGGGGTCTGCTGTATAGCGTTCATCGTTGATGTTAGGATGAAGTAGTAGAAATGGCTTTGTGTGATACTAGAACTGAGGGCTGTTTGGCTGGCATTTCTGCGTGCTTTATAGTCATGGGGATGGTGTCTTGAGCGTTTCGCAACGAGAAGTTTGTAATATAGAACTGCCAATCCAAGAGTTGGTCATCCTCGGGTTCGTGTCGCTGATGGCAGAAGTAGAGTTGTAAGAAGGGTAGCTGGTCCGATAAATAACCGATAACCGATATGAAACCATCACCGAGCCCAAGCCCGAAGTTCTCATCAGGGGTGACAGTGGCCAGGGAGTCCGCGCGTTCCGGACGTTCCAAGCTCGGTGTCTCGGGCACGACGGGCAACTACCAGCTGAAATTAACCACTGCCTGCCAGCGATCGCACGAGCCGGGTATATGGGATGGGAGATACCCCCCACAGGCCATGATCAGCTGATCAGCTGACCAGTACTAGTGCGTTTATTGAACCTTATTTCTTCGGTCACGATCAACACTTAACACTTGGAAACTTCCGTCCATAGAATCATGCACCACGCGCTTCTGATACACGAAATCCTTTCCAACATATTTATGCAGTGTTGTACTGTATCTGATGTGTGGAGACCGGGCTCTGAGCTCGCGGCGCTGGCAAGGACCTGTTGTGCATTCAAAGAACCTGCGTTGGACCTGCTCTGGGAAGAGTTGAACAGCCTAGACCCATTAGCACGCTGTCTTCCGCACGCATGTCATAAAGACTTTGTAAGACGGTTCCCCTGCAGTATCATTTTACTTTGGACATTGACCCTTTTTCTTCCAATAGGGTCACGGTATCATACCACACTATTCGTTTCATAGATCACTCACGCATGCTGAGTGGGATATCCTGCAAAGTTGCACACGCCGCGTTCGACGCCTCCATGCACCGTTCGAGTTACGTAAACCCAAACTCTCCCAGAAATCACTCCTCAGCCTGTCGAAAGCTCCCACAGCAGTGTCACTCTTTCCAAACCTCCACTCTCTGAATTTTGACTGCTCAGACCACCTGGAACCTCCTTTGTCCCTACCCTTCCCATCCCTCATCTCTCTCGACATCAGATTGCGCGACCTACCCCCTTTCGAGACCTTTTTCGAGTTACTGTCCAAGACCTCCTCAGGTCTTAGGAGACTGGCTATCTATGTCATGGGTTGTACGCGCGGAATGGAACGCATTGACATCAAATTTGATCCCAAATTTATATGTCGATGGCAGTACCTGCAGGCCGTCATCTGCCCCGCAATCACTCTGGACGTGACAGCCCTTGTACACCTTTCTCGCATACCTACCTTGACTTCCCTCAACTTCACGGTGGGAAGTACATCTATAGAACATCCCCTTGTATTCTCGAACCTGCACCGATTGCAGTTATTTTCTCCGTCCATAGAATTGATACTCCCTCTACTCTCCCAAACAAGATACCCGGCTATCACGGAGTTTCGTTGTGGCGTCAAATCCTTTCGTTCCAAGGGAGAACTTTCTGCCCTCTTTTCCGGTGTTCAGACGTTTGGCATCGGTCATGCCCTACAAGATCTCTATTGCTGGGGCGGTTACAAACCTGCCAACATCTTAGAGGGAAGACCTATACTCGCAGAAGACTTGCAGCCCTGCATGTCATTCCGCCATCTCCGTTGCATCGAATTCAACATCGAGCAGAACGTAAACCTGACGGACAGCGGACTGCTCATGTTAGCATCGGCATGGCCACATATGGAGCGTCTCCGCATCAATCGCGGCTGGGGCTGGCACACGCAGAGTGGCATCACGCCGAGCGGACTGTACCGGCTTTTGCAGATGTGTCCGTCGTTGCGTGAGATCGCCCTTGTCATCGACACGCAAGGGTTCACCGACGTGGATGAGTTGGAAGGTCTTGGACCGCCTTTGCCTCGTCTAGAAGTGGTCGATGTGATCGATTCATTCATTGAAGAGCTCTCCGTGCCTGCGATCACTGCATTCTTCTCTAGGATCGTGTCTTTCACGCATCAGATCACCTTGCAGGTGAATGACTGGTGGTATGATCCGCCTGCATACCACGTTCATTGGTATGATGTATGTCAAGGGGTCAAGATCGCTGTTGCCCAAGATTGCTAGCGGCCTGGCCCTGAGTCATGATCTTTTTTACTTCTCCTTCCGTCTCTTCCACTCCATGTTACCTTTTCACATGTCCCTTACATTCCTATACATTGTATATTGTTGCTATACTTTGAAGAACAGTCGTTGAATGGATGCCACCTTTTGTATTTTTATCTATCACGATGGTGATGTCGCATTTTGATTGATCTGTCTTCGACCCAATTTTCGAGGTTCTGCTCCCAGCCAACATTTGCCGGCACTCTTTCTCCACGTCCTTCCAATGATTCATGTGCACGTCCCGTCGTGGCGAGTCCCACCCCATCCATCCATCCATCCCAAGCAGTGAAGGAAAATTTGGCGGAAAGCACGATACCGCTCAAAAAAGCGGCGAGACCCGGTACAGATTCGCCTTCGATCCTCGAGTCGACGACGTCGACGGAGGACACCCTATAGACCCGGCGGATATTTGGAAAGAGCGGTTTAGTTGTAGGAGGGTTCGACAGGGAGACGAGGACTTCCCGGCTAACAGTAGGCCCGTGCTGCCAGTGAAGTACGTGTATGAAGTATGAAGCGGACACGAGATGTGTAACTTTGGAGGATATCCCACTCGACTGATGTATCAGACAATTGATGTAAAATTGTAGCTGGGTGCGATAATCTTACCTTTGGGGATGACTCGTAGGATACATCCGGAAAACAGCGTACCAGTGGAGATGGGTCGAGTAGCTCTTCCCAGATCGTATCGAGTGCAGGGTCTTTGAACGCGCGGCAAGTTCTCGCCGGACGAGAAAGACCCGCCAGTCTTTGCTGCTCGGGCCACGGACAATAAAAGGTAAAGGTGTTGACGACGATTTCTTGTATCTCGAGTGTATGATGCATAGGAACTTTGGTCGGAACGAAGATCGGAAGTGAACATCCAATGACCCCGTACTTACCTCGTCTAGTCGTCCAGTTCGTTTGTCCGCGGTGTAAGTTGCTGCTTTGCCACGGCGGGGCTTCCACGTTTGCTCGAAAGCGGGACATGGGACGAGAATGACGAGGTGCCAACACTGACAGGTGCTGAACGGTTTTACTGGCCGACCTTGATCGACTAGAACGTCCGTGGTATAGCGGGTATCACTGTACCCAGCAGAGACCATAGAACATCGGCCCCATGTTCGTAGGATTGTACCCGCATTTCGACCAGTCAAATCATTCAGCAGGCGCATGTTCGTTCGAGGCTGCTACCGTCGGTTCTGTATTGCGAGGACATCAAGCATGCTCCCATCTCGCAACCTAACACATTCTGCGATCTCAATCCCATCAACGTCGACGTTGACTGGAGTCCTGTGGAGCTCACAGACGGTGAGTTGCTCCGACTTGCATCTGCATGGCCTTGCTTCGAAGTACTTCAGATCAACCACACTGGCTGGAATACGCCTCGGGGCATCGCACCCAACGGATTCCTTCAGCTTCTGCACACACATCCTTCACTGAACTAGATTTCCCTCGCCATCGATACGCGAGGTGACGTCGACTTTGGCGCCAGTCCGTCTTCAAGTTGAACTGCCACGCCGACGCCGCTCGCCTGAACTCCGAGTCGACGTCCTCGACTCGTTCATACAGCCCGAGGGTGTGCCAAGGACGGCTGCCTTCTTTGCTCACTAAAAAATATAATAAGTATATATATAGCTTTCCGTGCACCACGGTCGCGCCGGTGTACTGGAACAAGCCCGAGTTTCGGCGCTTCCGAGTCCGCGACCTGCAGACCCCCGGAATGATATAGGCGACGGTGGGACGACGTGCGTACGCAGGCTATGGACGCGCTTTGGCGGCAAGGCAAGCAGCATGTCTTTGATGGGGATTTATGTGCGCGCGTTGTGGACGATGATCAATGATCTCACGTGGGGTGGGTGGCATACCGTGCCAGTGATCAGTGCGTGGATGGGATTGGATGTCACGCGGATGATCAACCTCCAGTCAACATGCAGTGCGGTGGGATTCCTCACACATGACCAGGATGGCATTGCTGTCAAGGTGTGCACTCGGACGTAGGGTTGGTTTCATTCTTTGTCGTCTGACCAGCTTTATAGAAACTGATTTGCGAACCACCGTCCGACGAAGATGTACCGATGGAGTCTGCAGAACAGCAATTGGTTGATATCGTAGGTCGCGTATGTAGGTTTATTTACACATGCGTCTTGGTCGTCAGCGCTAATGCACAATGTATCCGGTGTCATTAAGTATTAC
>JBBPMK010000541.1:0-14360 GCA_038090295.1 Boletus semigastroideus | reverse complement strand
GTTGACCGAACAGATCTGGTGACCCTGTCTCGTGTGTTGTGTGTCCAGGCGGGGGGGGGGGGATTAAGTTACTTAAACGTTACCGTATGCAAGTTTTTTTAACAGCGTGGCGTGGCCGCCGTCCAAGCGAGGCTGGCTGCAGCCTTTGCCATTGCCATTATTGATTGACGACACGGTTTTTTGGAAATGGGTATTTCAAAGGACGAACGTCAATCGGAGGTGAGGGTATATAGAGGGAAAAGTTGGCCGAACCAATTTGGTCGTACGATCGTTACGCATCACCGTAATTGACTCCGTGTAGGATTCCCTTTGTTCTTGCTACTTAGCAAGACGCGTTCTCTTTTCTCGTTTTGAAAGTAAAACGTTCTCCCCTGGTCAGGTGGACAAGTGAGCGTTGTGGTCGTGTTCGAACGGGCAACAGTCCGTAGTCGGTCCCCCCCCAGGGAGGTCGGTGGTGAGGTGATATTGTGCGTGTGTGCGCTGACAGCGGGCCAAAGTGTTGGGGGGCATTGTGGGGTACGTCACTATCGTGGTGATCCGTCCATCTCCTTGAGCTTGCCAGAGACTCCCAGCTATCACTGCCGAACGGTCGTTCTCGACTGGAACACGTCAAGTTGGGAGTTCCAGGAAAAAAGTCAATGCATTTTTGGACAACAGAAGATACTTTGGTCATGGAACATTGGATAAATATGCAAACTCAGTTTCTCATACTTTACAAATGATGTTCTGGCTACTCAAGTGGATCGTCCTACGGATCTTGCCATCAACGAGTTCGTTGTGATGGTTCACTCCAATGGCTCAACATCTTGCAGGGATTATGTACTTGTCATGATGTTCACCATCTCCTTTCCTATGTGACTCTTCAAGTTGGGCCACTTGATCTCAATACAGGTCTGTGGACCTGGCACCAAGAACTTCAAGACCCGTCCTTTTGTAATGCCCTTCTGGACGAGTTCGAGAGTTTGTTTCTAGATGTTTGGCGCTCGTTCAATGGATGCAATCATGATGCATGCCATTTCTCTGTTGCTTGCTCGCGTGCTTGCATCGAGCCCTAGCGATCATGTCGCAGGCAAAGCCATGACACTTCTTCGGAGGATCCGCAAGATTGTATTCCGGTGGATGCAAGACTTGATGTACGACCTGACATGGGCACCTGCAAATAAATATTTTGCTGGATATCGCTACTACCTGTCAGAGGACCTTTGATGTCAACCCTGCTACCTTCCCTAGCCTTTTTTCCAAACTGCACACACGATAACGGACACGTCGCGTTTCCAACTCGTTGTACTGCCCACGATACTGCCAGTGAGTCGTGGGAATAAGTTTAACGCGGCCCACTTACTTGACTTGAAGTGTCTCCATCGACGTGGCGTTCGTTGACCATGTGTCGCATGTGGCCTCGTCCGTTCCACGAATGTTGGGATCCGCGATGTAGACAGGGAAGCCCTTCAACGGGGTGGCATTCGCCCGGTACGATTTTGGGAAGACCGTCGTCATTCTTAAAAGTCCCGAGGTGACTTTCCAGGTCAAGTTTACACCAAACCATGGTCGGTGACGTTCTAAAATTCATCTCCAGTACGGTAGTCTTTTGCAAGTCGCAAACACCATTGTCACATGATGGGAGGACAAGTTGAACGGCGGGGCGTACTGCGAGATCATTGATGCCTGTGCTGAGTGAACCGTGGGAAAAATGACAACGGTAAAGTCTAAGGAGCTCAGCTGTTCCAACAAACGGTTAAGTGTTCTCTTCCGCTCGGTAAGTGTCCCGACGAAGCTATAGAAGCTGCCGAGGAGACCATATTGGATGCGATGTACAAGATGGGAAGGACGGAGGACGGGTGGCGTCGCGCTGTCCAAACCATGCAAGCGTGTATGGCAAGTCTCCACGTCAACTATTTGACTCCCTTCCTTGAAGAAGCGGAAGGTATCCCTACCGTGTTCATCGCTGTCGACAAGTATTGGGACAAAGGGAACTTTGGGTGGCCAGCCTGGGACCGTATTATATTTTGCGATTTCGCTCACATTCGGAAGCATCCCTTTGTGTGGAGATATTGAATTTGGAAAGTGGTGTTCAGGTGACCATCACACAGGATGATCCTCCCCGGCCATATTGCGAGAGATAAGGTTGAGTCATCAGACCCCGATGGTGATGGAGACAGGGGGGGACGGCAGCCATACACAGGAGGGAGTTAAGGAGGCTATCGAGCAAGGTGGTGACGAACAGCGCGGGGAACGACAACGTGAGACCACAATGATCAGTATCATGCTGAAGCGCTTCAAACTCACCTTTGATCCCATGACCTTCAGTGATGGCCCCGGATAACGCCCCGTCTGTAACCCGACATTGCTCAACTTGTGTATCGAAAAGCATGACGTATGTGGCCTGGTGTCGCGCAAGAAGAAACGTTGCGACCTCGTCGTTGGGAAGTGAACTCTACCTGCCTCGGCCTCTACCACCCCACCACCTGTGAAATGGCGCCGGAGTGAATCTCGTGCGCCCCGTCCTCAATCACCGTCACTGCACCCAACCAGGTCACAATCCCCCGCACAACCCGAAGGCGAACAGGAAACCGTGACAAAAGTCGAGGTTGCCCCCAATGGCCCCCCAAGGTTCAACAGCAAGTCTTCCTTCATTTTGTTCCGAAAAGGTTGGCTGCAATCTCTCTGTACCGTAGAAAGTACTGTTTCATCCCTGCGGCTGCCATCCACCTCCGATCATTATAACGGGCCGTCTCGCAATGTGCTCCCCGAGCCTGACCCCGAACCAGCGTCCTCGTCACAGGGCCAGCTGGTCGGTCGGCAAGACGTGCTTGAACACCTGCTTCAGGAGTGGAATGGTACGAAACAAGCGGTCGAGGATCTCCCGCCACAATTCCAGAAATTCGAGGTGAGTTGTCGAAGATAGTGGACAGTGTGTCCCGCGGGATGAAAGACCTGGTGCAACATATCGCCAAGTCATCGTTAGTGAGAAGCGGCGCAGGTAGCAGCTTGGTGTACAAACGGTAGAATGCCAATCCTACGTCTCTTGGCTCGTCAGCCTCGTTCGATTATATTCCCGAAGAGTTGCTCTCCGCCTGTGTCGATGTTTGCGCTGTATATGAGTAGGAAAGGAGGCACAACTTCGATATAGATATGCAGCTCAGAACGACGGGGCCAGAAATTCATTGCGATGCCAGAGTCGTGTCCAATGGGCCCGCGGAGATAAGAGTATTGACGGATTGACGCGTCTACAAACGTTTATTCCGTACATCATAACCGGCGCTTGCGAAAAGGCAAGGAGCGGCGACTGCATCAGGCTAGGTAGCCAGTCCAATGCGTGATTTGACACGATGGGCTCATCTAAGAGTACACGAGGCCGTGGTTGCCCGTTGCGTGGTAGGGCAACAAGCATTCAAAGCTAACATCGACTGACGAGAAGACCCCGATCTCGAGTCCTTGCAACTCGTAGCTTTCTCGGAGTTCGCTGTTGGGCTCTGGGTACACACTTGAGGGGAAAAGGACATGTATTCCAACTGCCCACGATGCTGCCAGTAAGTCATGGGAATGGATTTAAGGGGCCCACTTACTTCACATGTGTCGGACGTGGCCTTGTCTAGGGAAGAACTGGCATTCCACTCGAAGTCCCGACTGTCGAAGCCAAGTTCGTAAGGTACTAAAAACAGACTGGTACACAAGGTTGTGGCGGCGGCGGATCGAAGCGGAATCCGGGAGTGGATTGGTCACGAAGCTCCCCTTTTCACCTTGTTGCGTTGTCACTGTCGTCAGATTCCACAACGCTCGTTGGTTTTCACCCACGAACGAGCCCCTTGGACCCGGAGGACAAGCTCAAGCGTTCAGACCATTCGATTGTGCGTGCGTCGCTACAGGAAAGTAAAAAGGAAGAGGAAGCAACCACGCGCGCAACAAGAAACAAGACCAAGGCACGTAAAGGGGGGGGGGTTATGTCTGATTCACCCATCCGTCGGTTTTCGACGGCGAGTCCGACGAGCCAGCTGAAACGCGAGGAGAGTTTGATCAATGCGTACGAAGCGGAGGAGGAGCGGATTATCAATGTGTTGTCACGCAAGTTGGAACAGGTACGCGGGGTCGTCTTCTTTTCGCTGTCTTATCGACCCTCTTTCTCCTACTTTTTCTCACCTGCCTTCAAGGGCAATGGCTGACATGCGTCTTTGTAGCTCCAGGAGGAAAAGATCCAACTGGAGAATACACTCGAGGCTGAGAGCGAGTCGCATGTCAATCGATTGAACAGGGAAATTTCAGCGCTGCGTCGACAGGCGTCGCAAGCCAGTGGCGAGCATACTAATGGAAGCTCGACCGCGAGCGGTGCTTCGCCTCCCGATTCTTCCCGTTGCCACGATCCGACAGCACCGAGCGTCGATGTCATGTTGGAAGCAATGCGTCGGGAGAACGAACAACTCAGAACACGGCTGGTGGATACGGAGCGAGACTATGTGCGCATTTCACGGTTGAATGACATTTATCGCGAAGAACTGTTGGAATTGCGACGGCGGGTGCGTCAATGTTTGTCTTTGTGGGTGTCGTTTTTAGGTGCTGATGTGTTGAACAGCTTGGTTTGTCAGTGGACAATTTGGTGGGGTTGACGCCTCACGAGCCGTTTTCGCAGCCCACGCATCGACGGTCGATGTCTGGCGTGTCGTCGCCGAGTACCTCCGTGGGGCATCCAATTGCCCGAAGCGCAATGACACAAGCAGTACCTATTCCGTTGCACGGGGTGCCCATTCCCCGACCGTCGTCGCGGATCCACAGACCTCTGAACAGTACATCTGAGACAACGACACCGCTATCACACTCGCCCTCGTCGATAGAGTCGCCGTTCCCGTTCTCGCCGGCGCTGTCCGCGCACGCACCTGCGAGCAGCAGCATGTTGAGTAACGGGACGCACTTGACGACGCCGCCGTCCTCGTCGTCGGCGCAGTCAGGCGGGGTAGGGGCACCACATGCGGTATCTGGGGTGCATGCGTTGACGTACCCGAGCGTGCCTCCGCCCTCGCTTTCGTCGTCGTATGGGTCACCTGTCGTGTCGTACTTTCCTCAAAGAGAAGGGGATGGGGAGACATTGAGTCGGCGGGGATCAAGTGGACGTGCGCGAAGTGGGGGTATGACCGGTGTGGAGATGGGGACGAGTGGTGGGTGGGGGAGTCGGAGAGGCAGTGTGGAGCGAGGGGGAAGGATTGCCGAGACGGGGACGTTGGTACCGCGTTCGAGGTCGAGGGCGGACAGTCAGGGTGTCGGGTCGTCGTCGACGCGACCTGTGTCGGTGTCAGAGGACGTGAACGAGGAACGGTGATTCATACGGACAGGGGTTATCAAGGTTCCATGTGCTCCCAACGGTGGCTGTGTAAATTCAAACCAAAGTTGCTCCCGCAGTCCCGCTGAGTTGTGACTAATGACTGAGGATACAAGGTAAATAATTCGATGCTAAAATGTAGCAACAGAGGCAATGGCCATGGGACGTTTGGGGGGGACGACGGAGACGATGATGGGGCGGGGCGGCGGTAGGGCGTGGGAAAGGCGGCGATTTCAAGGGACACTCGGGTCCGTGCGTCTGGTTGAGTAACGAGTCACGGGGGTCCGTGACATATGGGCGCGGTATAAAAGGGCGGTGCACGGAAAATCACCCCCAGAACTCCCTTTTTTTTTTTCCATGTCGTATCAATACCCATTCATTCCCGCAAGTTGGGACGACGGTGATCAGCAACATCAACAACATCAACAACATCAACACCAGCACCAGCAACAAGATCAACAACACCCTGAGCAGCAAGTTTTACAGCATACACTACAGTATCAACCAGAACGAAACCCAGACGCCCATATTATAGTGCCTGGCGCGTCCGCGACCACCGTGCACCTTCAAGAACACGTCCCTATAGTACCTAGCCAGAACCTCACGCGTCCTGGTTCCGGTCGGGCTGAGGATGTCCGTGATGAGCCCTCACTACGTTTGCAGCACATGTCTGTGCCAGCCCTCTTGCAGCCTGAGCACATGAGACCACCCATGCCCATGATTGATACCAGTCGTGCGTATCATGTAGGAGCCAGTGCGAGCCCTCCTTCAGGTCCACCATCTGCCGGCCCGAGTGGTGCGTTTCGCGCGTCAGTGGGGCCCGTACGCGCGCACATCTCTCCCGTGCATATGGATCCCCGTGTTGCGTCACATCCCTACCGCCGCCCCCAGAGTGCGGCGGGAGTTGCCATTGCAAGATCCAGAAGAGAGCCTGAAGACAGCCAGCGTGTGAGACCTTCAAGTTCCAGACAAGCATCATCCTCGAAGACGTCTGTGCCAGCCCCACCACCCCTCTCAGCAACAGCAACAACACCGAGGATCTCACTTCCACCCAGTGCCGCAAAATCCATGTCTACATTCAAGTACGTGTCAATCTCTTAGTAGCAAAGGGTGCTCACGCGTCCGTCACAGAGGATTGGTCAATCCGAGTTATTCGGCCACGGGTAGCAACGTTGCGATTCGTACAGACATGCACATCAATTACGAGACAAACGTTTTGACAGCCCTGTGTGAACTCCCTGGTCGTTCCAAGAGCGACGTGACTGTCGTCCTCTCCACCAATCCCCTGAACCGGGTGAAGCAGATCGTCGTGTCCGCAAAGGCACCTCGTGGTCTCGTCCAGGAAGGGAATACTGATGGCGATGGCTGTGTGTTGCGAGAACGCCGATCTGGCGCCGTGTCGCGCACCTTTGTTGTCGCGAGCGCGACTACCGTGCGTTTCTCGCTTGTTTTCGACGTCGACGCTAATGTTATGCCACGTCCGTCCTTGTTTTTGCAGCCCAACGATATTAGTGTCGATATGTACGACGGCTTGCTGGTTCTCAAGATCCAGTGTCCGCCGCCATTATCGGCACAAGAAGACGCCCAAGAGATCATGATATGCTGAGCATCGCGTGGTGCCAAACAGAAACGGATCTTGTTCCCCTTGTCGCATTACAACCCCACTCACGAGCACTGACCGACCACTCACGTCTAGTTTTCCGCTCCCACAAAAAAAAAACAACCGTGGCGTCCCTTTATATATCACGCCTCCAAAGCCGTTCCTGTCGCTTTCATATACGTGTATTCTGACCATGCTAGGCAGTACATTATTTTGTCGATGACCCTGGACATTGCTTTTATTCACCTCTCGGTGACATTTCCGTCTTGTAGCAAATAATCGCTCTAGATTATAGTCTCTTCTTGTTATACCTAACGATATATACATTCCTGGAACGTGAAGCTTTTTGAAGGACGCGTCGTGCAAAGCTGTTCTTGATATCGTACCAAGATGTCACCCATTCCGCTCGCCGTATTCGAAGACCCAACGAATATTCCACCGCCACCCCACAACCCGCCGACTATTCAAGACGTCATCAATGCGCTCAACGTAGTCAGAGAGGTTGATATCGCAATACGGTCTTGCGTCAGTACTTTGTTTCCCGGTTGGCTGCACTCAACATGAGTTTCGCAGTACCTGGGGTGTCAAGAGACCCCTCTCAAGCAGACCGGGCCACTGCTCCCTGCTAAGCTCGGGTCCAGCCGCAGAACCAGCACAAGATCGTGCTTTGGCTCGCGGAACGGCCACTGTAGGCGCAGAGGGGGAGCCCTGCGCGCGACAAGTCGAAAGAGCGACGACGTGAACAGTGGCGCAACATGATGGACGCGTTCCGCGATGAGTTTCTGCTGGGCGAGTTCCGCGACGAGATCCCCGATGCCATGGGCGAGACCGGCACTGAGATGCGCAGCCTCCACGATGAGGTCGCCCAGATCCGTGGGAATATATGTGTCGAAGGACGGGAATGTGCGAGAGGCGAGGTACGGACTCGAGAATCAGACGGAGTGGCCCCTTGTGGGGGCGAGAGGCAACGCCTGACCTACGGCTCGACCTATATAATCAATATAGTCGAGTGGGTGATACACTCACTCTCACGTGACTGTGGTCGGGTTGCTAGTGGGCGTTGCCCAATCCCCGACAATATGTCAACGTGCTTCAGCACCTCTCGGCGGTGGTGCGTCGGACTCGGAAGCCAACCGTTTGTTTCTTCTCGTCTGAAGTGTTGCTAATCCCCCCTCGGATGTATGACAGGGGAAAACGTGTCGTATCAACCTGTTCCAGCCATAGGACGGCCCGATCCTCCACAGCAAACTGTTGGTTTGCCTTGATCCTGTCACGGCTGGTGTTGAATCCGTGACTTTTTGCAGGCCGCGAGGGTGAACCGCCATCCCTGAGAAATGAACAAGACGTCGGCAGCTTGTCGGATCAGGAACGCGACCGATATCTGAATTTAGTATTATCAGGTGCAGACGTGAGTGGTCGGAACGTCAAGCTTGCAGCTCTGAAAATTTTGCATAGGTTCTGTATGATATGTACGGCACCCGTTTTCAACTATACAAGCGCCGCCACATAACCTGGATGGCTCGATTCGATGATCAGCAGAGCGACTGATCGCTGCCGAGTCAGCGGTGCTTCTGGTAAGGGGGATACACTGACGATTTAATGATGGTCTGTTTCACCCAACTTGACCCAAGGCAGCACTTTCGAGTCTCACGGCCTGTCAGGTGGGGTTTCCATGTAGGTAATAATAGGTCTCTGACGCGTGCTACCGGGGGGGCCATCCGGTAACCTAAATTTTGTTCTTCTGACTATTTTCGAGTTCGCAGGTCATAACAGTGCATCTTTTATTGAGCTTGATTGATGCGGCTACTTGTCATGTGAGTCACAGGAATTGTCATTTTTAGCTTATACTCCACGATATGTGACTTGGTGAGATTTTACTGTGCACTATAAAGGGGGTTGGCCGTTCAAGTGTGTTCTTCACTTTCCATATCTTTAATCATCTCATGTTCTTTGCAGCAGTTCTTCTCATCACCAGTGCTGGTGTCGCCGTTGCTCAGTCGCCGTGAGTCGCGCAAGATATTGCTATGGCCAGCATCCCACTCATCATCTCATCCTTTCAGCCTCTCCAGCCAATGCACTTCCACACTCCTCTCTGTTGCCTCGGAGGCTCCTTGTCTTGACATTCCTCTTCTTGCACCGCTTGCTGCATCAGGCAATTCTTCGCTCATTACCGCTGTCAACACATGGTTGACGGGGGTATGTGCCCGGCCTGCTTGCACAAATGCTACCCAGCAGCTGTATATCACTAAGATTGTATCTGGTTGTGCTAGTGAGCTTGGCCCGATCGCCAACAACATTTCCTCGCTTGTGGCGGCTAGTCAAGCCCTCTACCCTACACTTCGAAAGATTGACTGCTTGAAGGAGTGAGTCCTTTCGACCTCATTCTTCTCCATCGACTTATTCTTGTGCAGCACCTTGACAAACACCCTCTGTTATGCTGAACAACTCACTCTAATACCATTAGTGGCCCCCTTCCCCCCTCTCAGCAAATATATTGCCTTGATGATGCGGGACACATCTCCGCTAATGAATTTTAGCACTCCCGACAATGTTATTTGTTCCGATTGCTCAAAGGCTGCATACAACCTCATCGTTCAGGCTGAACCCTCAATCGCATCGGTTGAAAAAAATAACTATCAGAACGAGTGTGGCGCTTCTTTCACTGGTTCGTGTTCGGATCTGTGCCTTGTGGTGGAGGTGTACCTCATGGATTTTTGAACAGACGGACAGATGCCTCCCAACATCCAGGAGATTGCCACTAATGGTGGTGCCTCTCTTTCGGTCAACAGCTTCCATGTTGGTGTAGCCATGCTGGTTGCTGTGTCCTCCGCTTTCACCATGTTTACTTAAGCAATGGATGGCGCCAATGACTAGTTTTCCGTGGGAATCATGGAGGCCGTAATATATCCAATGGCTGTTCTCGTTGCTTTCGTCCGTGTATTCTGACCATGCTAGGCAGTACATTATTTTGTCAATGACCCGGACGTTGGTTTTTTCCACTCTTGGTGACCTGTAGCAAAGAATTGCTGTCGATTACAGGCTCTGTTGTTATACCCAACGATCCTTGGAACATGCGTGAAGGACAAGTGAGATGTCTGAAACAAAACCCCTATTCCTCAGATGCGTGACTTTGGATCTTGTACCAGATGTCACCCATTCTGCTCCCCGTATTCAAAGACCCAAATGACCCGCCGACGCATCGAGACGTTGTCGAGGTGCTCAACGTGGTCAGAGAGGTTGAACGTTGCTATACATTGTGAACTGATTCAAGTTCAAGTCCTTACTTGGTCGGGTGCCTACTCTATTCGGGACTCCCCCTAAACCTGGTTGTTTCTTGTCTCTGAGCCCTGTTTCATAGATTCTCCTCCCATGTCGAGGTTACAAGAATGCCGGTTTGAGCGAGGGCTCTCGTCGCTTGACGTCGAGTCACAATATGTTTGAAAGTAGATGCAATTAGAGACGGTTGTTTCGGCGATGTCTCGTGGGTTAGAGTTCGAAAGTGCCACATCATCCTTATTCTATTCCTGTCTCATAATCACACACACGAGAGTCGATCCCAGTCTTTTGAGTCATCCCAGCCACCCCGTACCGCGACCCGTCAAAGCTCGTCGACCATGTGCCTTATGGCTGCCGCCATCTCGTTGAGCACACCGAACATCTTGTCCCGACGCGGCGGGGTGATTTCGAGTTGGTCCTTGTGCGTCACCTTCTTCACCCACGTCTCCCCGACATAGATCAACGGCCTGTGGCCGTCCGGGATGCGGTAATACCGATGCACGCTCTCCGCCCCCTCGGGTGGGGAGGACGTCACGGGCTTGAGGACCGGAGCAAGCGCGTCACGTTCCTCGGACATTTTCTCGCGCAGCGCCTCCACGTTCGACGTGCTCCCATCAACGAACACAGGCGCACGCGCTGGGCGTGCGTCCAGGTGGACGTAGTGCACCGGCGAGAGCCGTACACAGCTCGTGCAGGCTTCCTTGACCTCGACGGTCCGCGCCGCTACGCCCTCGTGGCCATCCTCGGGCTGCGCGTCGCCCATCTGGCTCTCGGTGTCGGTGTCGGCGGCACGCACGGGGCGTCTCGGGTACTCCATCCTGCGCGCACAACATGCTTCAGCACCGCCGAGGTGGTGCGTCGGACTCGGAAGCCAAGCATTTGTTTCTTCTCGTCCGAAGTGTTGCTAATTCTTCCTCGGATGTATGACTGTATCAACCTGTTCCGGCCATAGAATGACCCGACCCTCCACAGCAAGCTGTTGGTTTGCCTTGATCCTGTCACGGCTGGTGTTGAATCCGTGACTTTTTGCAGGCCGCGAGGGTGAACCGCCATCCTTGAGAAATGAGCAAGACGTCGGCAGCTTGTCGGATCAGGAACGCGACCGATATCTGAATTAGTATTATCAGGTGCAGACGTGAGTGGTCGGAACGTCAAGCTTGCGGCTCTGAAAATTTGCATAGGTTCTGTATGATATGCACGGCACTCGTTTTCAACTATACAAGCGCCGCCACTTACCCTGGATGGCTCGATTCGATGATCAGCAGAGCGACTGATCGCTGCCGAGTCAGCGGTGCTTCTGGTAAGGGGACACACTGACGATTTAATGATGGTCCGTTTCACCCAACTTGACCCAAGGCAGCACTTTCGAGTCTCACGGCCTGTCAGGTGGGGTTTCCATGTAGGTAATAATAGGCCTCTGAGGCGTGCTACCAGGGGGCCATCCGGTAACCTAAATTTTGTTCTTCTGACTATTTTCGAGTTCGCAGGTTATAACAGTGCATCTTTTGTTGAGCTTGATTGGTGCGGCTACTTGTCATGTGAATCACAGGAATTGATATGTGACCTGGTGAGATTTTACTGTGCACTATAAAGGGGGTTGGCCGTTCAAGTGTGTTCTTCACTTTCCATATCATTAAACTCCTCTCCTTTAATCATCTCATGTTCTTTGCAGCAGCTCTTCTCATCACCAGTGCTGGTGTCGCCGTTGCTCAGTCGTGAGTCGCGCAAGATATTGCTATGACCAGGATCCCACTCATCATCTCATCCTTTCAGCCTCTCCAGCCAATGCACTTCCACACTCCTCTCTGTTGCCTCGGAGGCTCCTTGTCTTGACCTTACTCTTCTTGGACCGCTTGCTGCATCAGGCAATTCTTCGCTCATTACCGCTGTCAACACATGGTTGACGGGGGTATGTGCCCGGCCTGCTTGCACAAATGCTACCCTGCAGACGTTTATCGCTAACATTGCATCTGGTTGTGCTAGTGAGCTTGGCTTGATCTCCAACAACATTTCCTCGCTTGTGACGGCTACTCAAGCCATCTACCCTACATTTCGAAAGATTGACTGCTTGAAGGAGTGAGTCCTTTCGACCTCATTCTTCTCCATCGACTTATTCTTGTGCAGCACCTTGACAAACACCCTCTGTTTTGCTGAACAACTTACTGGAATACAATCACTGACCCCTCTCAGCAAATATATTGCCTTGATGATGTGGCACATATCTGCGCCAATGATGAACCCTCCCAACAATGTTACTTGTTCCGACTGCTCAAAGGCTACATACAACCTCATCGTTCAGGCTGAACCCTCAGCCGCCGCATCGATTAGAAAACCTATCTATCAGCAGGCGTGTGGCGCTTCTTTCACTGGTTCGTGTTCTGATCTGTGCCTTGTAGTGGAGGTGTACCTCATGGATTTTTGAACAGACGGAAAGATGCCTCCCAACATCCAGGAGACTGCCACTAATGGTGGGGCCTCTCTTTCGGTCAACAGCTTCCATGTTGGTGTAGCCATGCTGGTTGCTGTGTCCTGCGCTTTCACCATGTTTACTTAAGCAATGGACGGCGATATCCAATGGCTGTTCTTCCGACCCCTCACATCTAGTTTTCCGCTCCCACAAAAAAAAAACTGTTGGAGATCCAGACCTACGTTACTGTAGATAACCATTTACCATTATTTTCCTACATTTCCTTTTACGGACATCGCGTATACTCGACGCGTCCGTTCGTTCACCTTCCCTCCAGTCTCGTACCACTCGACTGGAAATAAGCTATTATCCCACTCTTATATTCATTCCTTACTTACCCAGTACAGTATTTACCCTCTGTCTAGGTACAGTCCGAGTCTCGTACCACTCGACTGGAGTATTTACCCTCTGTCTAGTCCGGGTTCCAACAAAAACAACCGTGGCGTTCCTTTATATATCACGCCTCCAAAGCCGTTCCTGTCGCTTTCATATACGTGTATTCTGACCATGCTAGGCAGTACATTATTTTGTCAATGACCCGGACATTGCTTTTTTCCACTCTTGGTGACCTGTAGCAAAGAATTGCTGTAGATTACAGGCACTGTTGTTATACCCAACGATCATTGGAACATGCGTAACAAGTGAGATGTCTGAAACAAAACCCCTATTCCTCAGGTGCTTGAATTTGGATCTCGTACCAGATGTCACCCATTCTGCTCCCCGTATTCAAAGACCCAAACGACCCGCCAACGCATCAAGACGTTGTCGAGGTGCTCAACGTGGTCAGAGAGGTTGAACGTGGCCATACATTGTGAACTGATTCAAGTTCAAGTCCTTACTTGGTCGGGGGATTGGGCAACGCCCACTAGCAACCCGACCACAGTCACGTGAGAGCGAGTGTATCAGCCACTCGACTATATTGATTATATTATCGCCACAAGGGGTCACTCTGTCTGATTCTCGAGTCCGTACCTCGCCTCTCGCACATTCCCGTCTTGCGACATACTATATTCGGGACTCCCCCTAAACCTGATTGTTTCTTAAATTCTCCTCCCATGTCGAGGTTACAAGAATGCCGGTTTGAACGAGGGCTCTCGTCGCTTGACGTCGAGTCACAATATGTTTGAAAGTAGATGCAATTGGAGACGGTTGTTTCGGCGATGTCTCGTGGGTTAGAGTTCGAAAGTGCCGCATCATCCTTATTCTATTCCTGTCTCATAATCACACACACGAGAGTCGATCCCAGTCTTCTTTTGAGTCATCCCAGCCACCCCGTACCACGACCCGTCAAAGCTCGTCGACCATGTGCCTTATGGCTGCCGCCATCTCGTTGAGCACACCGAACATCTTGTCCCGACGCGGCGGGGTGAGTTCGAGTTGGTCCTTGTGCGTCACCTTCTTCACCCACGTCTCCCCGACGTAGATCAACGGCCTGTGGCCGTCCGGGATGCGGTAATACCGATGCACGCTCTCCGCCCCCTCGGGTGGGGAGGACGTCACGGGCTTGAGGACCGGAGCAAGCGCGTCACGTTCCTCGGGCGTTTTCTCGCGCAGCGCCTCCACGTTCGACGTGCTCCCATCAACGAACACAGGCGCACGCGCTGGGCGTGCGTCCAGGTGGACGTAGTGCACCGGCGAGAGCCGTACACAGCTCGCGCAGGCTTCTTTGACCTCGACGGTCCGCGCCTCTACGCCCTCGTGACCATCCT
>JBBPMK010000540.1:0-14401 GCA_038090295.1 Boletus semigastroideus | reverse complement strand
CGCGGATGCGCAGGACAAATTAGACGATGGACGGGAGAAGTGGAATTCGTACGAGAAAAGCGTCCGGAGCTCCAGTCAACCCGTCATTGACAACTATCTTGCGGAGATTTCTCGACTGCAGGGCGACATAGACCGGGCTCGCAGGGATTACGAGAGGGCCTTGAGCGACGCTCAGAGGAAAGTCAATCGAGCAAACCAAGATCGTGCTGCCGCTTTAAGATCCGCTCGGAATGACGTCGAGAGGGCTAGACGAAACATGGAGGAAAAGATCAACTATGCACAACGAAGGCTCGATGACGCGGAAAGGGAGATGTCCAGAGCATTTGGGAATGCTCAGTGGGATATCGATAACGCTCAGCGGAACGTCAACAGCATCGAGAATGAAATCAACGGTATAAAGAGGACCATTCGTGATTACGAGAACGCATCAGGGTGGGAATTTTGGAAGAAAGCGGAAATTCCCGCCCTCTGGGTCGCAGTCGGGGTCTTGGAGGGATCCAAGTATGTTGCACTTGGTGTCTTGGAAGCCGCTCGTGCCATTTTGATAGGTTCAGAATTCCTTGCGAAAGAAACTGGCATTCGGACCGCTCGTGAGGTTTTGAACCTCGCCAGGTTGACTGGGCAGGATCTTCTTTCAGCAGCGCAGGAAGCGCTACGTGTAGCGGACGTCACGTCCGAAGCCACAGTTGACGCGGCCAATGCCACCCTGGAGGGAGTCAAACAGGGAGGCAAGTATGTTGTGTTCGAGTCAGCTAAAGAGGCTCTCGAGGGATTCAAGCAGGGAAACAAAGCCGCGTACGAGGCAGCTATGGCAGCGATTCAAGGTTTGAATGATAGCGTTAAATTTGACTTCAATGTGGCCAAAGCAGGGCTGGAAGTGGCGAAGGCCTCGACGGCGACACTCGATGCTGCGAGGGAAGCCTTGGTTATCGCTGAGAAGGCAACAAAGTTGAGATCTCCGTTCCCGAGGAAATCATCAAGCTCGGAGCAGGAGCGGTGAACATCAAGAAATTATTCTTTCCGGTACTCTCCGTGGCATTCTCGGAGTTGGCGGCGGTTCTGCTCGGCCTTTTTCAGCCACGATCAAAGGCTACGTTGTGGGCCAGTGGTTCGATATTACGTCCGAGTTTGATCTCAAAAAGCCCGTGGAATTCATCACTGCGCTGTTCAAAAAGTAAGTCGACGATCGACTTTTGTTTCCTCTGCGATACGCGTGCCAAACAAGATTTGCACAAGGCTTTGGGATTTGGTCGCTGGCGAATTCAGGCTTGCATTCATGGCAGCGATTGCTGAGCAACGTCACGTCGTGAAGAGGACAACCATCGATAATGGACAGCTCCTGGCAAGGAGAAGCAGATACCTCCAACAACGACCCGACATTCTCAGGACGCTCGTCGACGTCTCTGAAACGATACTTGTTGACATACCACGTGGGCCGTTTAGCGGAAGGCAGATCGTGCCGCCCGTGGGCTAGGAAGGCATTGATTATGATCGAGGAAGCTAAGGGTATTTCGATCTTCGATGATATGAATGGGTTGTAAGGATGCATCATCAAACGTTTCTTTCGAGAAGTTGTATGTAGGATATATGATAGCGCGTTGTACTGACCGTCTAGTCTGAATGCATTGTAAGATATCGTACGGGTTGGGGCGAAATGTCTCGAACTTCTGCCGTGAGAAGAAGCAACCATCGCGACACGACATGCCACCACCCGGCTCCTCCAAGTCTTGGCGGATCGTCGGGTCATGAAAAAGAGTTTGTCGTGTATCAACACCTCAATCGTACGCCAAACCAAAAAGCGACGCGCAAAATTCTCCAAATCGATTATATATACCCTCCGTGTAGCTTGACATCCTTGCACAGGCCCTTGGGCAGTGGGTTTCATGAGCCTGACATCCAATCTTGGTCGAGCGAAGAAAGTCTGCGGTAGCGTAAGAAGCGGCGGGAAACGCTTGTCGAATCGCGTCAGTCGGTCCTGCACATCACCCACATGAAATTAAAATCACCGTCAACACCTCCAGCCCGCGTCTCCCAGAGAGCGCCTTTTTTGTAAAAGTTGTGTAGTGACGCCTTGGAGAACCCCAAATGCCGGGCTCGATCGGTTGCGAACCGTTCAGATGCACCCATGCGGGGAATAGACAGGTGCGCTGTCAACATGTGCACGTGGGTTTCATCAACGTCGGACACACGTTTTCGTACTGTTCTTGGACACGATGATCGCCGTGATCAATTTCCTTTTTTAGCGCTGATGATCTTTTCGTGGTTCGCGGGAAAGGCCTAAGTGCGCGAGGGCTCGGCGCGGGTTCGACAAACTGACAACTCCCGCAACGATGTCTCTTAGGAGGAACATCCAGGATCGAACAAGGCCATGGTCAGGTCTAGTCGAGTCGAGTGCGTCAATTTTAGGAGTGCACGATGACAAGATATGCACTAAATTGACCACGTCCATATCCTCGCATTGGCCGAATTTTTCGTCGTGCAAGAGTTTCTCGGAGCAGATATTAGGTGTGGTCGGCTGCGAAGCCGGTTGCGCCTGTGGGGTAGGGTGTCGGAGGCGAACGGCGAGCCGTGCATCAACACCTGCATGCGGGTCTGTGGTGGAACGGGTGAGCGTGAGCGTGGGAGAGGGAGACGAAGTTTGGAGAGAGGGTGGCCAGCGCTGAACGCTGAGGCCGAACTGGGGACGGAAAATAGGTGGTTCCGTTCAGACACGAGATGGGTGACCGTGCGGGGGGTGCGACCCGGATCGGATCGGGTGGGGGCTCGGCTCGGGAGTCATGGGGATGGGAATCAGTGCGAGCTTCGGTGCAGAGTACAGGTGTAGAACTTGTTGAAAATCGGTGCTGCGTCACTGGCAGGTGACTCGGAGTGCGTTTGACGATCAGGTCGTCTTGGTGCATTCCCTGTGTCGCTTTTCCCTGAGGACTTTGTGGCTCCATCCCTGCTAGTTGTATCGCCAACATTTGGCATGAACAACATGCCGTACTCTCATGGAGGATCGTATTAGGGTGTGGGTTGGCAAGGCGGTCCAGAATTTATCCTAGTGAAACGTGGAGTGAGTGATGTCCGTCCATTATGAATTGACTAGAGTGATGCAAACACGAGAAAGAACATATGGGGTCGGAAATACGACTCCGAGAAGGTCCAGCGACATTTCCCGTGGGCGTATCAATGATCAATCGTTTCAAGGATAACTACATCCAGTCCATCCGTGTTTTGACTCACTGATCGGCGATCACGGACACTGAGATGTCGCATGCAAAGGTACGCCAAGTCTCTTTCTGACTATGATCTGAGGCTGAATGGTTCTGGAAAGAGGACGGCATTCACCAAGAAGGTGAGCATGTTATGCTACCCATACGAGGTCGACCGTTTCACAGGATCCCGCGCGGGGTATCACCCTCATTTCGCTGCCATTCATGAGAACCCTCCCACGTCTACGCCACCGTGCCGACAATCGCGCCACAATTCAATATCCGAATGTCGCAGAACGTTTGTGGCTGCGAGAGGTCACGCTTGATGCGGACGTATGCGACACTACAGTTCAATATAAAGAGTGGGTCAAGGTCTCTGTGATACCAGCAACCTCGTCATTCGCTGAACTTCGCTCCAACCTTTCCTCACGAAGCGAATTGTGAGACTCTTGCCGATGTATCTTCATCGTCGAATGCAGCTAATGTCTCATTTAGCTGAGCGATTTACCGTCAACAGCGTCGACTTTCCTCCCCATGGCTGACGACACCGATGACGTGAGTAAAGTAGTCAGTTAATGCGCCAACACTAACAATGAAATACGGTTGACTCGTCTAGTCACCTTTCAAATTCATCACTGTGGACGGAAACCTAGAGTTCACGTCGTATGATGGTATCAAGAAATCTAAGCTGTCGGTTTCGGCCGGCATATACGAAGCAAATTCCTCGGTTCCGCGCTTTCCGGGTGAAGAAGGCCGGAAGAAAATCGTCTACGCGAAGAAATACAATATATTTCTCACTCTCCACGCATTGGAAGAGCGACTCAGTTGTCCAACTCGCCGTGGAGCCGATTATCAATTTCTCATTGACAACGTTGGCAGTCAAACTCCCTTGGAGCTCTGGGGTCCAGACGGAACCTTTGCGTCCCTTCCTCGCAACTTAATCCCTACCAATAGGCCGTACAATGACAAGGCTCAGCTCCAACGTTGGGAGGGCGTTGCAAAGAATCTTGGCGGAAAGCCTCCAGAGCATATCAACCCCAAGTATGCCCGCTTCTCCTTGCGACCTTCTGCCGCCCTCAAGATTAAGCCGGATCTGCTCTACTGCACGCCTTATGAGACACCTGCCTACGGTGTTACCGAGGACAAACTCAAAGCCGTTATCGCGGCCAACACGGGGAGGTTCGATGGCTGGCCCGACCCACGGGTTACAGGTTTCAAGGCTGCGAAGGGTATGGGCTTGAAGCTCGTCGGTCGCAATTTCTTGCAGTTCTACTTCGTGTGGATGAAGGCCGAGTACTACAAAGAGCTTTGGGATGAGTACACGGTGACTAAACTCCTACACGAACTCCCTGCGGAAAGCCAAGAGGGTATCTTCAAGGAAATTGATCAGCAAACACTGAAGAAGAGTAGGAATGACCGCGCGGTCGATGGGGCGGTGACCAACATTTCCTCCAAGACCCTCGGTGCCACCTTGACGCGCACGACCACCCAGTCGATCATGGGCGCCAGTGCTACAACGGTGAGTAATGTGTGGATTTCCGACGCGTTGTTTCGTTGACCAATGATTATTCTCACATAGGTTGCTGACAGGGTCTGGGGAAAGAATTTTATCACATCGGGGATGGGTATTCCCGCGCCAGTCGAGGTGCGTAACGTGTCTCAGGACGAGAAATCACAGCCGACCCGTTCATCGGTAGTGGTTGCATCGGGTGGCCTTCGCCCTTGGTGGTCAGGACATCTTCAAGAACCTCGTTTTCGGGACTTGGGAGTGCAACACAGACATGATCCGCACGGAGAATCTGGTTACAATGCTGACCAAAAGAGGCATGAACGGTGCTGAACACCAGGGAAGACTGACGACAGTAAATCAGAATTCCGTTATTTCCCGCTTCGAACTAACAGGGGACAATATGGATGCGACTGTCCCGAGCTGGGCAAAACAATACTGTGAGTTACGAAGGCTTCCTCCATAATCGATGCCTGACGTGGGGCATAGCTTGGCTCTGTTTCTCTCTGAAGTATCGGTATGTGATGGACGCAAACGAGTGTCCACTGGTCAGTCAATTCAGTTTTCTTGTAACGCTAGTGCCAACTCTCGACAGAACGGGGGTGTCGCGCATGAGGTCAATTTTGATCCGTGGTCCATTTACGTGCCACTTAGCATCGAGCCTCGACTTGACACCATGCTCCTTAATGATCTAAGGCCCACGGGTACCGCAGCCAACACAGTGGTATATGATATCAAGAGGCTATCACCCATTTTAAGCACCAAGGAGACCCCTCTCCCCTTGCCGATTCTTCCTCTTCCAGTGTACGACTCTCGCACGTATGCAAGGCTTGCACGGGAGGCAGCAACTCGAGGGTTACCTCTTCTAGAGCTTCCCGATATCGTTGTCGAGCATCCCAAAATTGCCAGTGGGCCACTTTCCGACGATGATGAACCCCCCGACGAGGGCTTTGTTCTTGAGGGTGAGATAGAGGTTTTTGGAACTGCCGTGGTTGGTAATCTCGAGAAATGGATCGGTCCTCCGCCGGACGACGTCATCGTCGGAAATGACCCCCCATTGGTCGAGCGGGTGACCATTCCGGGAGATTTCCACATGTCTATGCTCATTCCACTCCTTCGGGGTACGCCGTTCGACAATATCATCTTCCGCAATGTCTCGATCTTCCATCAAAACTATGCCTTCACCAATACCAAGTCCATCGGATGGCATTTCAATGCAGATTGGGTCATCGACTCCTCTTGCGGGCTACTCTACGATATTCTCACCACAGTGCTACAAGTCGACATACCGATTCTCAGCATTCGTGCGGTATTCGGGACAGGGCTGCAATGGACCGCACCACTCAACTTACAGAGCTTCCTTCTCGAAGGCGTTTTCCCGGACCTGACACTTTCCCCTGTCTCGGGTTTGACCCTAACATCGATTGGGGTCAGGTTGCTAGGAATTCGAGGATTTTCGATGACGCCAGAGCCTCATTCTACCCTCTCTTTTGGCTTTGGTGTCTTTGGCACGATGAAATTGGAAGTTCCTGGATCTGTCATGCCATTGGACTTGAGGTACGAGATTGGACTCGCCGGAAGTACAGTCAATCTTCGCGCCGAAATATCTGGTTCGATATGGGAAGACGCACTTGGAGTCAAGGGATTGCTAGTACGTCGCGTCTTCTACGAGAGTATTCACTTCACTTAATTAATCCCGATAGCTCGAAGACGTTATATTTGGGACAACCTTCTCCACGAATTCTCCCTGGAATACCTTTGCCTTTGACGTCTCTGCAGCATTCTGCTATTTGAGTTCGGAGGTATATCTTTTGGGCTCTTACGCTGCGGGTGGCGACTTCTCACTCACGGCGGAAATCGACGACTTCGGTACTGAGGAAATTGACGGCTTGTTCTTTGCACTGTTCACCGACTTTTTAACGCTCCCAGACTTCGATGTACACGTCGGGTCAGCCATCATATCCATTGCATCCGGAACGGGCCTTTCAGTCTCGCTGCTCGATGTCGACATTGCGGGTTATACATCTACGTCGGTTGAACTGGCCTTGTCCTCCACGGGGGTCTCGCTCTCTGGCGCCTTGTCCAGCAGTATAATTAAATTCGGCGACGTGAAGTTGCTCGATGCCAAGCTTGAGCTCTCATTTTGGTCGACTGGCGAGAACAAAAACGTCGACTTCCTGCTCGGTGGAACGCTAGGGGTTGATTTCCTTGAGCTGGAGGTCACGGCGGTGGTGCATTTGTATCCCGGTGAAGTCGGTGTTGAATGGACCGTCGTAGCAGAGCTGAGTGCGCCCAGCCGACCCTTTGCCATCTCGGATATTGTGCCGGCCGTCAAGGACAGCTTCGTTGATTTCGCATTGAGCAATGCTGTGTTCATCGCCGCATCGCAAGATGATCCGTTGGTCGGCCAATTATACCCAAACTATGACGTTCAGCAAGGTTAGCGACCCTCCCCTTCAGAGTCCATGTTTAGCTGACTATGGTGTCCCACCAGGTGTTCATGTCTTTGGAAAGATTGAACGCATTCCAGCTGTCAACGACCTGCTCCGCCAAGATGTCATAGGTCTTGTGTTAAGTGCTGGCTGGTCGAGTGCCTTCGGTTTCGATCTGTTGGTATCCCTACCTGCGGAGTCTTCCATAGATTTCGGAAATGGCATCAAAACGACTCCCATCACGCTTAGGATCACGACTGAGCCCGCACAGCTTGCCGTCTCGGCCGGGGTGGTGATACCGGTGCAGGACTCGACTCCACTGGAATTCAGTTTCATACTTGCGGCGAATGCTCTCGAGGCAAGCGCGGCGGCACAAATGGAGGGCTGGTGGGTGAAGCCGTTCGGGATAGAGAACTTGAAGATCGGACCTGATGTGACGCTCTCGATCGAGATCGTGTATGCGCAGTTTGTCACTACCGGGACACCAAGGTAAGTTACTGCAATTCCACCTGATGCGTGTTTTCTTGTGACTTACACGGACGCAGTGGGTTCGGTGTTTCGGGTGGGCTTGTGATTGGTAGTACGGAAGCGTATCTGGCGATGAATGTCAGCGAAGACCCGAAGCGTACGTATGATTATTAGCTAGATTAACACGCTTCTGACATTTACAAAGGTCAACTGCTGTTTGGGGAACTGAAGAAGCTCGATATATCGGATCTGGTGACGTTTGCTGTGAGCCTGGTGGACAAGCATATTCCCCACATTCCAGATAACTTGCTCAGGTTCGAGGAGCTGGAACTGTACATATGCCCTTATGGTGTTGTCCTGGGCACAAAAGTGTATCCACAGGGGTTCTCGTTTAAGGCCGACCTGTTGTTCTTTGATAAAAGGGCCGACATCGAATGCAGTACGTATATATTTGTGCGACACTCGAGGCGACAAACTGACGATTCTGACAGCGATTGACCAAGCTAAAAAGGCTATCGATATCATTGGAGGCGTCGACAACTTTGAACTCGGACCGCTGACCGTGCACGGCTCCAAGGGTCCACGAGCCACCCTGGAGTGCCACATTGGTGCTTCAAAGCAACAACTCGTCATTGACGGCGTCGTCACCCTTTTCGACGCGAAGGCGCAGACCTACATTGATATTCAGTTCTTACCAGACCCGAAATTCAAGTTCTATTCGTGAGTAATCATTCTGACTTCGCGAGATGTTGACCACTGATGCATGCTCTCGTTTGCCAGGCTATTGCAATTTACCAATATATTCATGTTCCAGCTCGATGCTGAGCTCCTTGGATCGATCCATGACCAACTCTCTGAAGCCGACTTCTCGCTCTATGCCGAGCTTGAGAATGATATTCTCGACTACATTGCGCAGCAAATCATCGAGCAATTCGAAGCTGCGAAATTTGCCGCCACCGATGGCCTAGAAGCAGCACAACAAAAGGTGGAAGAAGCTAAGAGACATTGGCAGGAAGCGATCGCGGACGCAGAGAGGAAAGTTGAAGCTGCCCGGCAAGAATGGCAGTCGTACGAGCAGAGGATCCGGAACTCCAGTCAGCCCGTCATTGACAACTATCTCTCGGAAATTTCTCGACTGCAAGGCGAGATAGAGAGTACTCGAAGAAATTACGATAATGCTATGGCCGCCGCTCAGAGGGCTGTGAGTCAAGCCAACCAAGACCGTGGTACCGCCATAGCGACTGCCGAGCGCAATGTCGAGACCGCAAGACGAAACATGAATAATGCGATCAACAACGCACAGCAAGCGCTCAATCGCGCAGAAGCAGCGCTCGCTACAGCATTCGGTAATGCTCACAGAGCGATCGCAAATGCTCAGGCAAGCGTACGGTCCCTCCAAAATCAAATTGACGCTATCCAGAGGATCATTGATGACTATCGTCGGGCACCATGGTGGCAGTTTTGGAAGAAAGCCGCGATACCTGGTCTCTGGATTTCGGTCAGGGTTTTGCAGACCGCGATGAATGTTGCACTTCTTGCCTTGCGTGTCGCCCAAGCCGTTTTATCAGGCTCGGATTACCTTGCAAGAGTGGCTGCCGTTGATACTGCTCGCGAAGCTTTGAGAATCGCCAGGGCGACTGGGGAAGCTTCTCTTTCGGCAGCGCAGGGAGCGCTACGTCTAGCCGATACAACATCCAAAGCTGCCGTTGACGCGGCCAATGCCGCCCTGGAGGGAGTAAGAAAGGGTGTCGAGTTCATCGCTTTCGAGGGAGCTAAAGAAGCTCTTGAGGTGTTCAAGAGGGTAAACACGGCCGCCTACGAGGCGGCCATGGCGGCGATTGCTGGATTGATGGATAGCGCCGAATTCATTGCTTTCAACGCGGCCAAAGCGGGGCTTGAAGTCGCCAGAGCATCAACCGAGGTACTTGACGCCGCAAAAGAAGCGTTAGCTCTGGCGGAGCAAGCCACAGACGTTGCGATCTCGGCCCTCGAGGAACTCGTCAAATTCGGCGCGGACGCGCTGAACATCAAGACAATCATCCTTTCGGGTACCCTCCGTGGCGTTGTTGGAATTGATGGGGTTAATTCTCGGCCTCTTTCGGCTGTCATCAAAGGATATATTCTCGGCCAGTGGTTTGAACTTCAAGCCAAATTCGATCCCAGGGCGACTGTGGAATTCATTACCGCGCTGTTCAAACAGTAAGTCCATGGTACCGTATCTACCTGCGTGCTTAGCAGACTCTTCACCAGGCTCTGGGAGCTGATTACCGATGCCTTCAAGTTGGGTACCCTGACGGTAGTTTCTGATGGACAACTCAGACTTGCCCTCGTGATGAGGGAAACTGTCAACGACATGATTCAACAGATTACTCTGAATCCCGGACCTTCCATCGCTAAGAGAAGAAGATTCCACTACCACCGACCTGATGTTCTTAGGATGGTCGTGGATGACTGCGAAGCAATGTACAAGGACATACCTCGTGGGCCGTTTAGCAGAAGACCGATCGTGTCCCCTCTGGCCGTGGCTAGAAAGACGTTGTATTTGATGCAGGAAGCCAGGGAGGTGTCAGTCCCCGACCATCATCTGTACCGAATGTGAGGATGGACTCGGGTGCTATTATTTAAAGGGTCAGTTCCGTCTCAGGAATACGGCAGGCTGCGACAGTTCTTTGTATGATATTGTAGGGGTTAAACAAGTTTAGTGGTCAGTTCGTGTTTGTGAATTTCAGCAGCTGGAACAGTAGTCACGACCGTCCATGTCGCTGACCTCGCTTCCCAGATTTCTGGTCCCACTTTTCGCAGACACTGCCAGTAACGTGCCTTCAATGGCACCGAACCTATGGTAGGGCCAGATTTTCTTCATGGTTATCCGTGCGCTCTGTTGGGTGGTCGTCCCAAGACTGCTCGTGAGGCGACTTCGCCGTGTGAGCAGTACCCCATCCACTCTCATGGATGCTATCCCATCTTTTTTTCACCTTCCGTAGCCTCAGTTGGGATTCAGGTAGATAATATGTCAGTAGTTTTCTGTCCTGCGCCGTCCATTCAAGTTGTTCATCTCCAGTATGTCATGCCACGTTGTCAAATCATTCTCCCCAGTTGGACTCGGTTGCATCGAGGGTGGGCTTATCTTTGATAAAACACTACATGATGTGGTGGGATACAGATTGCAGTGGTCCGTTTTGTTTCTCCACGCCAGTCTCAAGTACTCCCGCTATGCAATGTATGCTTTATTCCATGCTAGGAAGCGTCATAGGAGAACATCGGATTCCTGGAAATCCTTTCCAACTCCTGAGTCAACACTACACCACATCCGATGGTTGTGCAAGTTTCGATGAGTTTCCGAAGTTCTGGAAGACATCTGGAAAATCGATCCGAGGCACGCTATTTCAGAATGCAGAGGTACTGTTGATACTACAATGGTCCCTCGCTTGCATTGTTGTGAGCGACCTGCCATCTAAGGATTCCAATATTACCCTTCAAATTGAAGGTTTATCCGTGCCTACTGCCCAAACATTTATATTTTGTCCCAGTACCGTATCGGTACGAGATATTCTGATTTATCTGCCCGGTGAAAATCCTACTTGAAGTAGTATGCTATTACCGCCGAACGACAGCTGATGCACACTGCAATTGACAGATCCTGCCAGTGCCACTTGCCAAACCCTAATGGTGTCAAACGCCTATCCATGATTATTGGGTATGGAATACAGTAAAAGAAAGACATCGCCGTCCGGCATCCAGACAACATCGGTGGGGTATTTCTGATTCTTGTTACTATGCTAGCCTGAGTCCGGTGTTCAGGCAAAGACCCATATGCGTCATCCGCGACCGTGCACTTTGCCTTTTGATGCAGTTCTGGAGAATGTGAGTCAGCGCAAGGAAAGTCGAAGAATGGACGCAACATGCCGAATGTGTGTGCATGCGTCCAGTTGTCCATGCTTTGACGTGCGAGGTACAGACCAGAGCTCGAGCGTGTCTTTCAAATCGTGGCTCCACCAATCAATCCACCTCTACAACGACAACGCACTTTAGGTGAAGATTGCGCAACCTGGCTCTTGCTCTATCAAACAAGATACAGTACCCCTCGCCGACCCATGTGGGTGCCAGGGTTGATCGTTCGCCATTTTTTGTACAGCAGGTTCCATAGCTTGTTGCATATCCGACAATGTTAACCCGAATATGCACATATTGGGAATTGCACTTGCCATGGGACGAAAACGCCCAATTTCTTATATTGAAGACACAACTGCCTGTGGAACGTTCCGAAATCTTGATTGACCACACCCATTTCCAAGGAAATGGTTAGGTCACACATGAATTTCATGAAAAGGGTGTGGTCAGTGCATCAGATCTGGCTTTCATTCAACTTGAAGTTGTGCACAAACGTCATTATATAGGTAGGATTGAGAAATGAGGCGGGTAGCGCAAGGAAATATCGCACACGCCGTTCCGACGTGACTTCTGGATACAAATTTTTGCCGTTAGTGGTGGTGAGCAATACGTTGGGACCGTGCGGTTTAGGGAGAGGAAGCGGATCCCGAGCTTCCCGTGAGAGATAAAGTAATCGAAAGACGTCATGGAAGTAACGCCAGCGAAGGGATCGACGCGACTGTTCATGGCCGATGCGCTGAAGAGATACTGGTCGATAAATGCTCAGCGAGTAAGACGAAGGGTGGGGCTACGAGACTAAAGGTGGAGTAGAATGGTGTGGGTATCCGTGACTTGGATTCAAAGGCTCATGCACAACGAGGCATGCCAATTGGGCGGAATGTTTCTTCCTAGAGTGAACCACATCAATCACCGGATTCTGCGACTGAAAACAACCCGACATATACCTGCAGACTAGGAACCTTACAGAAAACACGTGTGGGTGTATAAACAGTTAAGCCCCCAAAGGGCTGGGCCAACGAATTTGTGTTCTCTGACTGGTGGCAAACAGCGCCGAGCCCACGTAGGGGACTAAGTCATCTGCCTCATCAACGGAACGAGTAGATGAGATACCAACTCAGAAGTTCTGTGGCGGGGAGGTCCGGGAGCAATCCCTATTGTAGTCGGTCCGTGTCATCAGGCATCCACCCCGGCCCCCCATCCAACGCTATTACACATGCCTGCCTGGCCAGATTCGACAAAAAGAATGCTCCAAACGGGTGGAAGACGTGACACCATCCTCTCCTGCATCAAGTCTTCAAACGTTGTTGGATCATCGTCGCGATTGTCGTCCCAGCGGAGAGAGACTCAGAGGATCTTCAATGTGTTGCCAGCGAGGGCAAAACGTACTGGAGAAGTCGTGGTGACTTGGCTCATCGTGTCCATCTGGAACTTCCCTCGGACACGCTTCCAGATCAAACTTGAAGAGGCACCAATGCGAAAGCGTTGAAGCTGGTGGTTTGTTTCAGACAATCCGAACCGTTAGACGCATTGTTGTTACTCGCGCAGGGACACTGGCAATACAGGAGGGTCGCGACGGTCGATAGGAGGTTTTGTTGGGTGATATGATCCTCCAAACGCTTGATGTTATGACTAGCATAGGTCGTACCAGCTCTTTCGCAGACGATGTGGTCAGGGAATCCATTTGCGATAGTTCGTACAAGCACCACTGGTATAAAAGACATATCGGTTTGGAAACAAACAATACACTGCTCCGAGTGACCAGGAGACTCGGATTGGTTGAAACATCGAATAAAGTGAAGTGAAGGAAAGTAATATTGACAAGTGAAGCAAAGATCAATCCTGAGTCTCAGACCCATCGGAAGTAGTACGACGACGTTTCACATTCTGCTCCGGTGTAGGGTCCGCCGCTCGCTTCGAGCCTGCAGTCGACGCCTGTTTGGGTACCTGTTTTGACTGTGACCACGCACTCTGCATTTCCTGGATTGTACCAAGCCTGTTTTGGTCCTGACGTTCTGTCAAACGAGACGATCCGATGGGTAGCTTTTCGTCCGACTTGTCGTCGGTAGGCCATCGCCCCTTGCTCAGATAGGTCCCCATTATCTCCATGAACCAGGAAGACTGCAGCCGTGACATGTCTATGTCATAGCTACGGATTTTCAGTGACAACTGTTCGACATCGTCAGCCTCGATTATTGGGTCGTCGTTTGTTGGGGGGGGAGGTTCTGAAGCATAGAGAGACTTGAATGGGGAGCCCAACTTTGCGAGGAGATGCCAGAGTGGGGTGAACCTTTGAGGTTGGAATGTATCTGACGGATACCAACCTCCCAAAAAAGTCCGCCGTTTTTCATACCCTCCCTTGTCTCGACCTTGTTCCTCTTCGTGTTCATCAAACATGGCCAAGTCTTTGGCACGACGGTGAGCGGTATAAGAATCTGTGGCAGGAACGAAGCGCAATGTGTGCCATCCAAGGACGTGCAAAAACGACTCCAGATCGTCCGTGACAGAATGAAGTTTGCCAGGGTTCATAAGCAGGTTGGCCGACATGAATTGCCATGTTCCCTAAACGAGACCAATGCCGTGAGGTCTCGATCGAACAGTATTACTCGGAATAACTTACAGTGCGATCGGGTCGTCTGTTGATCGGCTCCTCATCCAACATCTTCGCCAGTTCCCAATCAATCAATAATCCTTTACCCTTGTCCGTCAATATAATGTTTCCTCCACTGACATCACGGTGTAAGATCCTAGCGCGTTCGCAAGCATGCGCGTGAGCTTCATAATCACACGTCAGAATATAGTTGTATGCAAGTGAGAACAACTTCACCTTGGAGTGCATCAAAGACCCCTTGCACGAGCTGTTTCGTGCAATCAAATTTGAACAGAGGACGTCCCACCGGCCCCTGCAGGAG
>JBBPMK010000539.1:0-14472 GCA_038090295.1 Boletus semigastroideus | reverse complement strand
AGGTCGCCGTCGTGGATGATGGGGCCTGCATACGCACTGCGTATTTTGGCGCAGAACGGTAAGCCTAGTCGCCTCCCGTCATGGATGTTGGGACTAATGCGACGCACTATTCCAGCCATTTTACGGGAATGTATCTCCAAAACAATACAATACGGCTATGTAAAAGAATTGCATCAGAATG
The DNA here is from genome assembly GCA_038090295.1 of Boletus semigastroideus. Classification (NCBI taxonomy): domain Eukaryota; kingdom Fungi; phylum Basidiomycota; class Agaricomycetes; order Boletales; family Boletaceae; genus Boletus; species Boletus semigastroideus. The sequence goes on along the minus strand of JBBPMK010000539.1, from coordinate 14,291 downwards.
GGGCGCTTGTTGAGAAGAACGGTGCGGCTGCGTGGTGCTGGCACCTCAAGACGCCAAATCGAGGTACTTGATGTGTTTCATGCGCTCAGAAACGTGAAACTAACGTAGGTGTTTCCCATCTTTTCAGCCCGAGTGATCCACGAGCTCGACGACATGATTGACGCCGTAGACGACGATTCATTTAAAGAAGGTTCCATGCGGCACTGGGCCGGGGACGTCGTCTCGCCGCCTCACATTCACTATTGGCATCATCTTGTGACGCCGATTGATGTGTCTGTCCGGGTGTCCAGGTGCGTGTCGGGGAGTTCGCCAAGTCGTGATTCTTGACATGGTTGACCAGGTCCGTTACATCGGTACCCCAGGATAGCCACTCGGGTGAGCCACGCGAGGGTGATCTTGGCCAAGGTTACCCACATGGGAACGATGCCCAGAAAATCGAGGGTCCAGTGAGTGAAATTGGATTCATTTAATGTCGAAGGTTGACCGCCTCTATTTAGGACGCACTTGATGAAGGTGACGGAGCAATACTGCAGGATGTTGGACATGTGGCAGAACCCCAATGTGATGGAACGGGCACACCGGAAAAACAAACGCTTGGTTGGTAAAATCAGTCCAATTCCATGACTGAAATTTTTATTGTATTTAGATATTGAAGTAGAAGATGTCGGAACAACTGAAGGCCACACAACAGGCCAGATTCGTGAGCAAAATCAGTCCGATTCCCATGACTGAGAATCATTGACATTGTTTAGAGCCTGAAGATGATGTCGTAATAATTGAGAGCCGGCTCGGTTGCGAACCGAAAAATCAGAATCCTGGTGAGCAATCACAGTCCAATTTCACGGCTGAAAGTTAATGTTCTATATTCAAACCCTGAAGCAGAAGTCAGCGGAGCAACTACAACTGGTACGACAGAGCAACCGACAGAGCAGACACCCAGTGAGTCCAGTTTCCGTGACTGAGGGTCATTGGAGGCGCAGGGTAATGAGAATGGCAAGGACCCGGGACGTCACGGGGCGCGTAAAAGAAGTTCCATTTCAAAGCTTGACTTATGACTCTCGTGAAACAATGCAGAGCTTAGGCGTGTCGACTCTCAAGAATGTAAGGGCCAAGAACTCCAGACGGTTTTCATGTGTGATGAAAGATTTGGGGAGTATTTGAACTATGTATGTAGTTGAGGATTGAGTAAACACACATTCCGAAGCAAACGCGAGGGTCATCTCTGGTCAGTCAAGCTTCTGGACAAGTCTTGCGAATTTGAGGGTTATCCGACACAGAAGTGTGGGGAGGATATGTACTATTCCCACGCCCCAATTGTTAGCAGCGACGGCTATACGCCCCCTTTGTCCTCGACGTAAACCACTCCAAAACTGTGCAACGGAATTTCGTCGTCATCGCAGCACCTCACTACAAAACATGGATACTTTTTGGCTATCAAGTGGAAAGATGCTGTGGTTTATTGCACAAGATGAACCCTTCGAGAAACAGACTGCAGGTTCTGGACCTTCTGGTAGCGGCGCTGGTTGATCAATCGATCACGCTTGGATAAATTACTCAGGTGGTTCAAGCAGGCCACATCGTCTCACATTCCACTCGCAAATACACAAGTACATTCTGGCACTTGCTACTATGGAACGTCGTTGCGTCGGTCAAAGGTGGCGGTTAGGTTGTGAGATAATTCACTCAAAGGAGTCCAGAGAGTCAATCGCATCTCAATCATGATTGGCGGCATTGGTGGCCTTGGGCCGAGTCACTGCGTCAGGTCGATCAAAAATCAGAACGCGCCCTTACCACAAACGATGCCCTTACAGTCCCAGAACGGTTGTATAAGTAGCGCAATTTTGCTAACAGTACGAAACTGTCAAGTCGCTAGAGACCGTTCTGGTGGACAACGTTGGACGTCAATCTGCATGAGCCCAGAGAAGATTAGGGATGACGATACACAATGTGGATAAATGCCTTGAATTGTACACGAGTTACTGTGATGCGCGCGATCATTCCACGTACCTGGGCTAGCACGGGAGATCTGAATTGCGAAAGCGTCCTTAAAATTCCTGGTAAAACTCGGAAACGGAACCATAGCAAGGGACGTTCGAGAGCTGGGTTGGCCGAAAGCGAAGGGATGTTAGTCGGGAAAAGAATATCCTGTTCCCATCCGATAAGACCCCCTTGATATTTGTCGGGTTCGAGGTCGCAATGAGGGTGTCACTAGTGGTCAAACGCCGTGGGACATTTGTTGATAGCTTTTCTTTCAAGTTGGAGTAATGTCTACTGCCATCTGCGAAAGTCGACTGCACCAGACCGTCGACGGCTTGCCCCCACCGTTAGGTCTGCGTACGACGGTCATATGGCACTGCCATGCCCATCCACGAGTCGAGCTTCGCGACACGGCGACAACAACGGTGCACCTCGATTGTGGACGTGCCGATGGGACCACACCACTACACCGGCACCATCGCCACGCCTCCCGGGTCCATAAGTCAACGCGACGACAACGACGGAATATAGTAGCGGTGCGTCATGCTCGCAGTGGTGGGGGGTGGGGGTGGTTCACGTTGCACGAGTGCGGCCACGCAATCGTCATGGCACCGTGCACATTGTAATAGCCGCGCTTTGTCTATGCAACGTGCCTCTGCCGTGGGTATTGCTTACACCACTAGGCCGCACGGTACTTACAAAGGTTTGCATGCCAAGGCGGATGGTCCGCAAACAAGACACACCATCAGTTGGACGATCATGCTGCCAGTAGTTGCATCCTCGACGACTACGGATACAAAACTCTGCGAGGTGTGCTCCAAGCTGCTGGACATGCATCGCTGGCTCTATCCTTGCTGTAACCCAAGGCTGCCCTGCTCAATACCCCCAATACCCAACATAAACGACCCGGGACAGGTCCTCGGATCCGTGAACGACATCAAAAGGCGACGCTTGATCTGTGAATTCTGCAAAATAGTCGCGGAACGCCTGGATGAAGAGCCCTCGGACCTTGATGGTGTATGTCGCATCAAGGAAAATGAGGAATTCTGTCGCTTCAAGTTGCCTGCAGACATCAGAGCGCTAGATCCCAGCGTCATGCATTTCCATCTTACACAAACTTTCATGATATTTGATACATTTGAGGCGGAGCGATACCATGGGCCCGCCCTTCCTTGGGAAGATGAGGAAAAAAGTGCTCGATCGAGTCACAACATCTTAAATTTCCAGGTCAGTCAAAATTGAGTTTTCTCAAACGATGCTAAATGACCAGGTCAAGGTCAAAGCCGGCTCCGGTGCCGAAGCAGGAAACATGAATGAGGCTTCCCCACACGCTGAACGAGAATTTCTGCGGACGATCGGCGGCAGATATGTATCCACCCAAGTGAATATACAGCTCATCCGTACATGGCTTCACCAATGCGAACACCAACATGGAAAGGAGTGCATGCAGCTTTCCTTTCAACACCAGGCAAAGGGTGTCGGAGAACCGACTTTCCTGGTTGACGTGATCGAGTCATGTCTTGTGGATACACCCCCGCAATGTCGCTACGTTTCTCTAAGCTACGTCTGGGGCACGGCTCCTGTATTCACCCATCTCGCAGAGAACACTGCAGATCTTCGGAAGCGAGGTTCTTTACGCTCGCTGCTCATCCCTGCAACCATTCGTGACGCAATCACCCTAGTTCATGCCATCGGAGAGCGTTATCTATGGGTAGATTCTCTTTGTATCATCCAAGACGACTGGGCAATGAAGGGGGAGGAAATTATGCGGATGGGGACGATCTACTCGAGAGCTCTGTTCACTATAATCGCTGCCGCTGGGGATCACGCCAACACTGGCCTTCCAGGTATTAAACAGGGGAGCCGTGGTCAGGCTCAGAAGATTTTGAAGCTTGCCACCTGTGAGCTCCTGACGGTCATTGACACACCAGACACAACCACCAACTTGACATGGACACAACGTGCATGGACGTTTCAGGAACAAGTCTTGTCTGATAGAGTGCTGGTGTTCTCGGAGTCTCAAGTTTACTGGAGCTGTCGTGTTGCATCGTATTCGGAAGAGCGAGTTCTGGAAGAGGCCGAGGACATCGATCTGTTTCGTCGATCAACCGTTAACCATATCGCTGCGGACCGTCTATCCCGCGACCCTCTGGAACCATCGGCGTACTTTGATCTGTACAGAAAATTTCTCGCCACTTACCGCCAGCGGCGCATGACCTATAAAACCGATATCCTAAACGCGTTTAATGGTGTTACCCAGACTCTCGCCACGATCCACAACGATTCATTCTTCTGGGGCCATCCGGAATCACTTTTTTCCAAAGCAATGACATGGGATTTCACTGGTCGCTCTGTACGAAACCTAGTTGAAGTTCCCGTCTTAGACGGCAATGGTTCCACCAAAGTGACACCAATTCCTTCCTGGAGCTGGGCAGCCTGGTCAGCGGAGGATCAGACCCAGCTTCCCTTTTATCACGCTGGGGACCATGAGACCCGACCTGTGATTCATTTCGACATCGTGGATATCAAACACCGGCTGGTCAGAATTAAAGAGCAGTCGTGGCCGGACCATCCAGGCGTCCACGGTCGAGCTTTATGGAAAGACGAACAGCAGTCTGAACTTGTTCAATCTCGCATGCAGCATCCCCCTCTGCGAACTGGTCAGCTGCGCTTCTGGACAAGTCTTGCAAATTTGAGGGCAATCTGGAGTGGAAGTTGGGGAGGATATAAGGTGTTCCCTCCTTCCACCCTTACCCCAGATCCAAGCTGCGAAACTGTGGTACAACAGGACTTTATCGTCATCGCAGCAGGTCACCGCGGAACATTGATACTTTTGGCTATCGAGTGGAAGGATGGTGTGGCTTATCGCACAGGGCGAACAGCCGCTCGGGAAGCAGACTGGGTTCGGGCAGAGAACAGGCAATGGCGATTGATCACGCTTGGATAAATCACGGCTAAAACCGTGGTCCAAGCCTTATCGTCTCACAGTACAATTCCACGAGTACTGCAATCCACGCCGTTTAGCTCTTGCGACCCAATCAACTATGAATAGTGTCGATTTTCTTGGGCACATACCTGCAGGGCCTCACCCCATCTCCGAGTAGACTGCTCTGTGTAGATATCAGTTGTTATCATTCGACCCGGATCCGAGTCGGATCCTGCCCGTGCACCAAAAATAGACTCGCGAAGTTGAGTCAATTTCCGTCGACCCGTCTTAATCGCCTTGTAGAAGGATAAGGGACATAAGTTCAACTTGGCATTCTTATACGAAGGGAACTGAATAAGTAATGGCTTGGGTCAAATTTTGTGTGACATACCTTCCTGGAAGAATACCTTGGTAATGCCACTCATTACTTAGTCGTCTATAAAAGACAACAGATAATGCATGCTGTTTGAGGCGTGCAAACTTGGTGGTTGTCGTGGTTGGCACCGGTTGCGTGTAGAAGAAGCGTCTTGTGAACATGGCGGCTTCTGGTGTTCTGAGCCGACAGATGGCCGATAAAGCCCTTAGGGTGGTCATTAATTGCGGCAGCATACCCTTCCGATTTTGATTGATTCAGAACCTTCAAACATGTGGTTGGCTCGATACTGTCGAACTCTTGGCGAGAAGTTACATTGTCATTCATGAGTTCACATGCCGTTCGGGGCTAGGTAATGTATACTTCAGTCGCGATGAACGCCATAGTCGACAATTCGTACCGAACGACCGGATTTGAGCAGCGGGGCTTCAGCTTGTTCAAGTTGTCCTTCAAAACCATTCTCAGTCTTCCTCAGTTCCTGCTCGGAACACTACCAATTTTTTCTGTTTCAACTGGTATTCAAGTTCCCACAAGTCGGAGACTCTTTCAGCCGTCTGTAGCAACTGAGTTAGAAGTGAAACTTATAACGAATGATGTAAGACTCTGCCAGGCACAGCCGACATCGCCCCGTCACATTATAGTCATATGGACACGGATCCTGCGGTGCTTGCAAATGTGAGCATGATACGGGTGAAACACACGAAACACGCGGTACGTGCTATGCCCTCCCATTCCCCCCTTGGTAAGTGTCAGATCTTTCGTGATCGGTTGCACGACTTCTTGACAGGTTCACACAATTTGGTACACATGAATGCCTTATCATCTCTGTTATTCTGTTCGACCATCAAAAGACGCCACGCAACGCCATATTGCTCTTCGTCTGGGAAACATGATTAGACCAATGGCACGAGACGTGTGTCATTGCCAGCACCATACTTAAATAATCCACCCCCCTCCCAATACCCGCTGCACGGTCCCCGATTTCTCCCCTCATGATCGATCAAGGTTCCAATGGCCAGCTGGACGGCCATCCCACTACCATTCCCAGCCTTACCAACCAAGGATCCTTAGAGAAGGATGAAAAGTCGCAGTTCGCAAAGACAGATGTGGAGATTGCATCGAATCCACCCACAGATGATGCCTCGGACATCGTTCTTGACAGTGCACGTGAAATTGCAACGCATGTCATATCTGTCGATGACGATCCGTCCCTCAATCCGTGGACCTTCCGTGCTTTCTTCATCGGGCTTGGTCTCTCTGCCTTTGGTGGCTCTCTGGGTGCGTTGGCCTTCCCTGTATATTTCTTCCCTGATGTCCATACAAAATAGCCGAGATCTATTATTTTAAACCAGTACTGCCTCATCGTTTCCTCTATAAGCCCTACCTCACATGATTACCCCCAGCAAACTGTTGGAGTGTCCTCGATGTTTCTTGCAATCATCTCTTACGTTCTAGGATTGACGATGGAGACGCTCATTCCTCGCCGCGGTTTACTTCGGTATCTGAACCCTGTGAGTTTCCATCAACCCCGCATTCCATAAACTCACCTTCTTGGACCAGCATCCGTTCAATAAAAAGGAGAACGTGTTCATTATTATCATGGCCAGTGCGGCCGCAAACTCTGCTCTCGCGACCGAGGTTCTTGCCGTTCAGCGCCTGTATTACAACATCACTCCCTCCGCTGGAACCTCCATCTTTTTGTTGTTTTCGAGCCAGCTCCTTGGTTACGGTATCGGAGGTCTGCTCAGACGTGAGTTTGCCTTCATCTTGTAACGCATGCACTGATATACCCCGACAACACAAGCGGTCCTACTGTATCCCTCGAAGATGCTATATCCAGGTGTGCTTCCTCTTATATCCATGTTCGATGCGTTCTTCCGTGATGGCCCGGCTGCTCGCCACAAACTCAAGATGTTTTATGTCGTCTTCGGAGCGTGGGTACACAATGTCGATCTTTTGGTCGGTGACTTAAGTCAGAACGTCAGAATCTTCATATGGGAACTCTTCCCGGAGTGGATATTTCCTCTTCTCACCGGCTTTTCGATCTTTTGTCTTGCTGCACCAAAGAGCGCAACAGTCAGCCGAGTATTTGGCGGAACGAATGGAAACGAAGGGCTCGGCCTCCTCTCCATTTGCTTTGATTGGCAGGTCGGTTTTCGTGAGACTGTAGCACTAGTAACCTGGCTGATATCTCAATCGGTAGTACATCTCCAGTAGTTCCATGGCAATTCCTCTGAGGACACAAGTAGGCAAAGGGTAGACTGTGTTGAACGAATGTGGCTAACGCGATGATAGGTCTCCAGTTTGACTGGGTACATATTGTGTTTGTGCGCGTTCAATGGAATGATTTGTCGTCGAATTACTAATGTGCTCCCGTTAGGATCATTTTCGTCGGCATCTATTACAATAACATTTGGAAATCGCAAAACTTCCCCTTTGTAAGTGTCAGTATGTTATATCCTTTGTATCGCACTGATTTCAAATGATAGCTCTCTCAACTCCTGTTTTACGAAAATGGTACCGTGTATGACCAATCATTAATCTTGAACTCGAATTATGAAGTTGACCCCACGCTCCTCGCGGAGCAAGGGCTGCCGTACTATGCTGGAACCTGGGTTGTCTATCTCCTTTCCACCAACCTGGCACTGGCAGCTACATTCACGCATTTGCTCATTTGGAACCGCGATGACTTGCGCAGTGCCTGGAGCTGGATGTCACCCTCCAACCTTCGTAGGCTATGGCAAGGATTTACGTGGAAAAACATTAACTGGAAGTTTTGGAACGACGACGGCATGCGGGAGAAACCTAAGGAAGGGGAAGATATAGACCCTCATTATGCTGAAATGCTCAAGGTGAGACTTCGGCTACGATTATTCTGATGACAAGTGTCGACCGTTCCCGCATTCTCAGTACCCTGACGCTCCAAATAGCTGGTATTGTCTCACATTCATCATATCATTTGTAATGGGTCTTGTTGTCATCTATAAGGACAACTCCACTTTGCCATGGTGGAGCTTCATCATATCCGTGCTCCTGGCGACAGTTTTCATCCTCTTCCTGGGGGCATTGTCCGCCATTACAGGTTTAGGTGTCGGGGTTCGTGAGTCCCCTCTGATAATCCATACCGACGTAAAGAAGCTGAAAATGAGTATAGAAACGTTCGTGCAAATGATCGCGGCGTGCTTGCATCCTGGCAAACCAATGGCGAATATGTACTTTGTTCTGTATAGTTACAGTGAGTTCACTTTTATGTATTTGTGTGACTACCACTCACAAACACCATTTAATTGCCTTATTCAGACTGCGTCGGACAGGCGGGTCTGCTGCTCAGTGACCTCAAAATTGGCCAGTGTAGGTCTTTTAGGATATGCTATGAACCAGATTGATGAATCAGAACAGATGCGAAGCTCCCTCCTCGTGCTTCCTTCACCGCCCAGATCATCGGTACTCTTCTTGGGGCCATCTTAAACTACTGTAAGACATAGCTTGTTTTTCCTGCAAACTCTTACAATTACTTCTAGTCATCATGAACTCCATCATCAGCAATCAACGGGAAATCCTGCTTTCCGTACAAGGAACGAATATCTGGTCCGGACAACAACCTCAGCAATACAACTCGCAGGCGATTGCATGGGGCGGTCTTGGTTACGAGCTGTTTTCGGTAGGTAAGCGGTACCAATGGGTCCCGCTGTCCTATCTGGTCGGGCTGGCCGCGCCATTGCCGTTCTGGCTCATCCACCGTTACTGGCCGAAGCTCCGTGCCGACTATTTATACACACCTATTATCTGGTATGTGCTGAACCTTCACATGGAGTGTCTCGTTCCCTCAAGCTCGTTGATCTAGCGGGATGATCGGGTATCTCTCCGTGGGAATCAACTCTTCCGTCTTATCTTCCTTTACGATTGCATTCCTCTGTCAGTGGTGGATTAGAACACGGCACACTCGCTGGTTCCAGAAATACAACTACGTTGTTGCTGCGGGTGTGTTTCTTTTCTTTTCAATGTCTTGCACAATTTCTCACCCGTCGTTTTCGCAGCTCTCGACGGTGGCTGTCAAGTGATGATATTCATCTTGTCCTTTGCAGTCCAAGGCGCAGCGGGTACCGCTCATCTTTTCCCTAGTTGGTGGGGTGCCAATCAGGATGGAAATTATGACCGCTGCTTGTATCTCAACTGAACATTTGAAGGGTCTTACGTTGCGGCAGCGACGTACTGTACTGCTATGACGTGCTGCATGGATTGTTGGAGATCCAGACCTCCGTTACTGTAGATATCATTTACTACTATTTTTCCTACATTTCCTTTTACGGACATCGCGTATACTTGACGTGTCCGCTCGTTCACCTTTCCTCCAGTCTCGTACCACTCGACTGGAGGTAAGCTGTTACCCCACTTATTACATCCATTCCTTACTTACCTAGTACAGTATTTACCCTCTGTCTAGGTACAGTTCCAGTCTCGTACCACTCGACTGGAGTATTTACCCTCTGTCTAGTCCGGGTTCCAACATGGATGTCGTTTTAATGCAAAACAATAATAAATGTGCATCGTGCGATGCTGGCCTGACCATTGGCCTCGGCGAGTGTCACATACCGGATTATCGATCCCGGAACGAGGCTGCCTCGCGCTAGTGGTAGTACTAAGTAACATCAAAATGCATCTGAATGAGGAAGCGTGGGCAAATACTTGCGGTTCTGCGTCAAGTAGCGCGCACGCAGGGACGATCATCCGAATAGGACAACGTGTCTTGCGTCGTATCAAAAGACTAGACGGGGGGGTTGGAGTCCCGGCTGCCACCATTGTGTAATGTAATTACTAGCACGACGAATCTTAAGCTCAAGTTCGCTTATCGACATCCCTTGGAATGTACCACAACGGTATTTCATAGTGTAAATACGATTCAGAATGAGATTAAGCTCGAAAAACATTGCCACCTCCTCGCCGCCCTAACTCAGAGCGGGCAAAAAGGAATTCCCAATTAATGTCACGCCTCCGGGGAATTCTCCGTCAATGACTTTGATCGCTTTGCAGAGCAAATCAACCACTGACAAAAAAGACCAAGAAACAACTCGTTTCAATGTGACACTTGCACAAAGAGATCGTCTGAAGACTTGCCTCGATTGGGAGCGCCGAAGCGCCAGCGTGACCGTGTCTCGTCAGTGAACTTTCCCGACAAGTATAATTCTTTCAAACGGTCGTATTGCTCCATCATGCGGATGGACCTCCGCAGTGTCACTTCAATAATACATATGTTAGTTGGATCTGTGCAAGAGAGCGGGCGATACTTGCCGTTGTGCGCCAGGATAGACAAAGCATTTGCAGCCTGTACCATCTGCGAATGCAGCTTAGGTGGCACATCCAAAGACTCGTGGCGAGTTGTCTCAGTGACAGTAGTTTGGGGTTCACTATCACCAGCAGAAATCGGGTGTGCCGTCTGGGTTTGTGGATTACAGTTTGGAAGAAACATCTCGATAACGTGGTGGACTTTGCGTATGATGACCGTCACGCCGTGTTCTAAACTGGCGATCAGTAAAAAGCCCTTCGGTCAACCAGCTAATAACACTTACCCGTCTGAGCCAACACAGACAGGATCATCACCCCCGCTTGCCGAACCTTTTCTACTGGATCCTTAAGGTATCCAAAGCTCTTGTCAAAAAGTTCGTCAGTCAAGGGGCCCTCTGAGTCTAGGAAGCGCCTCAGTGAGCATGGAAAGATGTTTACATTCGAATTACATACGAAAAGACTGGAAAATTTCCAGGCAGATCAGACTTGTCCTAGTGGCTTTCGGGTTATCCTTTCCTAGCTTTGCGTTCAGAACATCGTATCTCTTGAGCTCTTCCCGCAACTTAGCTGACACAAATACTTCAGTATGCAGTGCCAGATCGTCTAGAATGAATAACGCAGCCTACCGTGTTGCATGAGATCTTTGAAAATTTGAAACCCTTCGACTGGACCAATGGCATCGTCAAAATAGTCCAGTATCAACATGCCGACAATGTGTTTCGAAAGATTTGCGTAGTCCTTGTTAAGCGCTTTGATGAATTGCTCCTCGGTGCCATCTAACGTGGGGCTAAGCAATGTGAGTCCGACAACACAGGATCCCACTCACATTGTTTCAAACAGGTTGCCAACGCGTATGCAACGAGCAACGCCCTGTCCTTGTGTCGCAGCTGAGCAGCGAAGACGCCCAGCAGATTAATTTCCCAAAGATAAGAGCGGATTGCCATAACTGATAGCTATAAGATCTCTGTACAGCAATCCATATATATCGTACCTACCTTCGCACAGTTTCAAAAGGGCCATTGTAGCAGATGTACGATCCAGAACGTTCCCTGTCTCAACGGCCGTTTTCAGTATTCCAATGCGCTTTTTCTGGTCTTCATTGAGGTCTTGAGTGTCTGATACTAAAGACGTGTATTCAAATTTCATTTGAAACACCAAAGAGAGTCACTTACGAGGCCCGAAGAGGTCAGACAAACCAGGACTGTCGATTTTCACGCGGACCAGAGCGCTAGCGAGATTAATTCGAACGCGCATATCGTGAATGCCCAGTTGGTCTGATAAGTCGTTAGATAAAGAGAACAGAAGTTCAACAACACGCATGTACCCCGGTCATTCGGCTCGTACAAGACAAGCAATATTTCAACTGCGAGAGAACCGACCAGCGGGTCGCCATTACCCGCCAGGCTCACGATTCTAGATTTCATGCTGGAACACACAGGATTCGCTATCAGTGGATTGCAACGATTAAGTGGGCTTATGCTTTCTGATAAATGAAGGGGGAAATTTACCTTCCGGAATGCGTGCGAGCGTCAGAACCATGCGTAACGCGGATGTTAGGCAGCGTAAGTCTAAAAAGAAATGACATATTTATTTCTTATGCCGTCCTGAACTGATCGTGCGGTTACCTTTGACCTCCAATATACGAGAAAGCCTCGAAACCTTGGACTTGGTTGGAATGGTCTCGAGCTTCCCAACCATCTGGCTGTGGTCTAACAAAATATAAATGTGTTACCAGACACACAAAGGTGAACAACCGACCGAATTGCAACAGGCAGCTCAAAACGTCCATCGCCTGTCCAAAGTGCCCTCCAGGTTGCTCGGTGACCGCATCAAGTAACTCTGCGAATCCGTCTAGGACGGTTGGACGGAGAACGTGCTCTCGGAACATATGGTGCTTCGTCAGCGCTCTCAGGAGTGCAACCACAGTCGAGATATGTGTACGCCCAGGTGCGGCCAGTATGGTACTCATCCAGCTGCTCGCATTGTCGAGTATCCCTTGTCCAAGCTCGTTGGGAAACGGCACACAAGCATTCGGAGTTATTTCGGAATGGCAAGCTGCAACAGGAGATTAGACACTACAACACAATCGCCCAGGATAAGAGACTGACAAAGTTCGTGATATGCAACGATTGCGACCAACCTCGCGAGCATGGTACAAGCATCATTTTTGATAATGTCCATAAACTTGTCTTCCCAGCCAGTCACGTTCTTGACACACGCTCTTCCTTGGTCTAAAGTCATAAATAATCAGCGATCAAAGAAAATGAAGGGACAGCCTGAGACTTACTGAATCGTAACATGAATAGTAACCTGTCGAGGTATATTGGGGAACCCCCCTTCTGACCAGCTAAGTAGGTCACTAGCTGTTGTGCCGCCGTATCGTCGAAGAGTCCTGTCTCCCAAACTTCGTCGTCCAGTTCTGCGTCTTCAAGCCCAGACTGCATGACGGGTATGTCGAAACCCTCTCCGAACGTCGCTTTCTGCAGATACGCGGTTGCGTACAGGACTGAAGCATGGATCTTTTGGCCGGGTATAATACGACGTGGTCGAAAAAAATGCAGGCTATTGCGACTGCGGGATCAATGTCACGAACAGCATGTTGCGACAAGCCTCACCATCGATCGTTTTCACCAGCACCACTAAAAGAGACTTGATGCGTGATCGGCAGACATTCAACGGCGCGCCACGGGATGGACATCGAACTCCTGACACCAAAATCGATATCATCAGGTAGCCAGACTAAATCAATTGGCTCCAACACAAGACCCTTTGTAGCAGCTTCTTGGCGCATCCATAACAGCGAGACGTTGCCAGCCCGATAGGACTCTCCATGTCTGTTTTGACCACCTCTGCACATGCCATATCAATACCATGAGAGCGGGTTTAAAGGTACACCCACACATCTGAGTGACTGCCGGCAAACCAAACTTCCTTGATGTCTTGGCCGCTTCCACTCAAACTTGGCGCATGCAGTTCGCTTCCGGAACTTGTGTCAAGTATATCATTGTGGGAAGTGCAAGTCTTTGCATACCTCGACGTTCCGTGGTCCGTTGGTAAGTTCAATTTGTGGAAATACTCTGGCATGAACTTGACCCGAAGCTCATCGAGAGCGAGAGCGTGTCGGAAATGACAGGCATGTGCTGGGGACGAAGGAAAGATGTCTCCTCTAACAAGCCCCGCAGAGGAAACAGTGTCCCTAACCACGATCAGTATCGGGCATCATCGAGCAAGACATGAGATATTCAAATTACCATACACCGACGAAATGCACCCTCACACTGCGGAAGAACGCATCCCTAAACTCATTCGCCGATGGTCTTCTCTTCGACTTTCGAGAACAGATCGCTTGATAGTAATTGTAAGCCCTGCCAAGGGGGTGGATTGACAAGTTTGCTCTAGAAAAGTGACAGTCGCTCACGTTTCAATCCCCCCATCCGTCAACTCCCTGATCAATCCAACCTGAAACATGTGAACGCTACTCCACAACTAAAGATCAGTCCACGCCACACCTCGTGTATCATCCCTGCAAGCACTCGTACTTGATAGGCACCTCGAGAAAAGCCTATGATGCAGTTGACAGCCTGAGCTACGGAACTGCAACGAAGCACGGAGCCCACCAAAGAGATAGATCTGATCCCCTTCCTCATAAGTTTCCACAAGCCAGCGATATGCATGCTTGACAATTCTGTCTATATTCCTGTGATTGAAGGTTGGTCGGTTTCAGTCAGATAA
>JBBPMK010000538.1:0-14477 GCA_038090295.1 Boletus semigastroideus | reverse complement strand
CACCCAAGATGCCTTTTCTCCTCTCTGTATGCATATTTAGCAATGTGTCCTACCAAATCACATCGCGCGTCCCAAACGACGCTCCATTGCACTTCCTGCTCGTTCTGCGGTTCATCGTCGACGTACGCGCGGTGTAGGATCAGGACATGTGTGAGCACTTGCGGATCGATACTAGGTTCGGCAGCCATGTTGGTTGGTTTGGCTACCACGGTTTTTTGCGATGGTGTTTGCGGACGTGGGCAGAGCGGGACAGGTGGTCGAGCGGGACGGGACGACGACGCGGGCGATGTCAGAGCGTCGCATGCTGGTGTAGGGGCTGGTTTCTTTGCAGAAAAGAGCTAGGTGCTGGAAAGACACGATGTTGGGAGTTTCAACTACGTGTGCACCAACACATTAAACTTGGAAAGAACGGACGCAAACCCACCTTTATTACACGTCGGTCCCACCCAGCATCAGATCCTGTTCACCGCTGACCGACTTGCGACGCCAATGACCTCGCCCGCCCAATCGTTTTCGGCGAACCGTCCCACGTCTTGATGCCCATCACGGCGTTCTTGGGGTTGGGTAGATCCCAGAGATGGGCGATGCCGCGTCAGGACGTTCGACGTGTGTGGTGTCGAGGCGTTGGTGGACGCGACGGTGGTGGGTAGACCAAACAAGCGAGCGTTCCGGTTGTACTAGACCGACGGTAAATGGAAATCCGATGCGGAGACGGTCCGGTCCGCGGGATGAAGCCATATAGCATCGGCAACGACTGGACGGACTGCGACGTCATACGAGGCTGTAGACACGAACGTGTGACGATTCTAGTCGTCGTGCACGTTCAAGTTTCAACCGAAGCTGCTTCCCAATGATACCTCAACTCCTTCGCCAATGTGCATGCAGGATGCAGACGAGCTCTCAAGGCTTTGTTCATTGACAGTACCAACCTCGTTCGGACACTGTTCTATGCATACACCTGAAAAGGTTATGCATCCGAGTTCTCGCACTCTTGAGAAGGTATCTCATGTTCAACACATGACCAGGTTATTATTACCCCCAAGCTTGGGGCCGCGCTCAGCGATGTAGCTGATCACGAGAAAACGGTCCCGTGCTACCCTTCGTGGCGAGACATAAGTAGCAGGTCTTCCTTGGGCACGCCGCTTTGTCTGCCATGGATCCGAACTCTCCCACAGACGATTTGTGTCCATCTTCAAGCTTGCATGTCGATCCATCTGAACAATGTCGTGAGCGACCTCGCGGATTAAAGGGCATATATTATCACCCGGTCACACAAGTCGTCATGCTTGGTTTCGTTTTCTTCTTATGCCCCGGAATGTTCAACGCGTTGACTGGGCTTGGTGGCGGTGGCCAAGTAAATGCCACCACATCCGCAAATTCGACGTTCGTACTGAATGCTACCTACGCGTTCTTCTCGTTCCTTTCAGGGTAACCCAGTCATCATGTTTCATACCTGCGAGGAAATTGACGTCGGATAAAGGACGGTAAACAACAAGATTGGTCCGAAATGGACGCTCTTTTTGGGCTCCTTTGGTTATGCCGTCTATGTAGGCTCGTACTTGTGCATATTTTTTCCCTGCCCTCATCCTCGAGGCCTTGCCCTGACGGCGCTTATTCTTCTTGCTTTAGGGCTGTCAACATTCATCAAAACGCAGGTGGCTTCGTGATAGGTGCAGGTGCAGTTCTCGGCATTACTGCGTCGTTCTTGTGGACGGCGCATGGCGCCTTGATGCTCAGCTACCCGACTGAGGCGCAAAAGGGGGTCTTCATTAGTGTTTTCTGGGCAATCTTCAATCTTGGTGCGGTCGTAGGTTCATCCGTGTCCTTTGGACAAAACTTTCACTCAACGGTGTGTTTACATTTAATTAATTCTCCTGATTGGTAAGTAACATTTGTTAGAACAACAGTGGTATGTCATACGTGAGATAGTTGCTATCTATTCCTTGACCTTTGATTCGTGTGTCTCCTAGTTGGAAACGGAACATATGCATGTTTTGCATTTTTTCATGACTTTGATCACGTCTTGATGCATGTCCGCCAGATTGTTATCCTGATACTTACGCTCATCGGGGTTACCATTCCCGTCCTCATGGCCGATCCAAACAAGATGATTCGGACAGACGGAACGAAGGTCGTCACGCCACGCTCGCCCTCCTGGAAGTCGGAATTTTACAACCTCTGGGTCGCCATCATAACCGACCCCATGATTCTACTTCTGTTTCCCATGTTCTTTGCAAGCAACTTCTTTTACACATGGCGTATGTCTCATGGTTGATTTCGCTTGTTCAAGTGACTCTGAATGCGTGATGCGGTAGAATTCAACGACTACAATTCGGCCCTATTCGACATTCGCGCGCGGTCGCTGAACAATTTTGTGTACTGGCTGTCTCAGATCGTCGGGTCGGGTATGATTGGACTCGTATTGGACAGCCCACGTTGGCGTCGGCGTACGCGGGCTTTTCTAGGTTGGACGATCCTTCTCGCGATGGTCTTTATCGTCCACATTTGGGCATACAAGTATCAAATGTTGAGTCAATCCACTTGGCGCGTTACCGGTCGCTGACAAAGAACCGTTGCAGAACGTACACACGCCAATCGATCTCGCCCGACGCCCACAAGATGGACATTTACGACCGAGACTATCCGGCGCACGTGTGGCTCATGATCCTTTGTGGTCTGTTTGACGCCATGTGGCAGACGATGGTCTTTTGGTTGATCGGGGCCATGTCCAACGATACCCACAAGCTCGCCATTTTCGCAGGTTTTTGTACGTGTATCCGCTCCATCTCTCCTACGTCAGTTGCTGAACTCGGACATCTAGATCACTCGATCCAGGCTGCAGGGGCAGCGGGCGCGTGGCGTATGGACGCTGTTGGACTACCGTGCGTATCTCGGGTCCCTTGCGTGCGATGTTGCCGACGATGCGTCCTCTTTTTTCAGTTACCTCGACATCTTGTTGTCGACGTGGTGCCTCGTCGCGGCCGGCCTCGTATTCGCCTTGCCGATGATCTATATGCGGGTGCGGGATACGACCGTGTTGGAGGACGAAGTCTTGTGCGTGACTCCTCTTTCGTTGCGGTCCAACTGAGATCCTCACTGGCGGGGCTGCTGTGTTAGATTGACGCGGGCGCTCGAGGCTGCGAGGTTGAAGTCAGTCAGAGGTATCTCTGAGAAGAACGTGGACGAGTCCAGAGCGTGAGCGTGAGCGTGGGTTTTCCGTCCAAGGGTATCGTATGACACAGGCTTTCCGTTGGACGTGCGCAATCAAATCTGCTGTGCATGAGGGAACACGTCCCGGCGGGTCTGACCTCTGTCGCAACTTCACTATCTCTATTGCTAGTAGCTGACGATCGGTTCTATTGCTCTCAGTATCGACAACTAAGAATCTCTTGTGCACTTCCAGTCGGTCGCATTCCCGTCTGACACCAGGACTTGAACATGTCAATGGGAGAAACTCAATGATCCCTCGACTGGTTAGCGACAATTGGTAGTAGGTATTAATCCTTGCCGGTCATTCCGAACGATATACTGAATCAATCCTGCGCGTCATGTACAGCTTGGTATCTATATGCTGCATTGCTATGTCATATGTATGGGATATGGCAAATTGATTACAGTATCCCGCTGGGAGAAGGCAGTCCAGGGCCATCAGCATCTGTCAGCCCTCATCAATGACCCAAGGACATATCCTGGACAAGAATCACGGCGACGACAAAAATCAAGGTACGCAGCTCTCTTACGATCATCATCACATCCACAGTCGCCGTAGTCGGTCAGATGTCAACCCGCTAAACAGATCACGCTTCAATTTTTCTCGTCCGAAATTTCGTGTTCGAACTTCGAGATGAACCTTAGACGGTGATTGAATATTGACCTCGCGAGGGGTATTTTACCGCCGTTACGTGCGATGCATCTTGGGCTTGAATACGGAAGCAAATAAGTAATTGCGACCGGCAAGACCCCGGCGAAAGCGACGACATGTCTGTGGAAGGACAGCTTAAAACCTTGCTCTTCGGATTCTTTGCTAGACGTAGAATATTGATGTACGTACTCAGGCTCCTTCCCACCCGATGCTTCGAGTGTGAGGGGCTATATCCTAGTGCAGTAGTGTAGTACTGGCTAAATTCGAGTGGCTATACACAAGTTCAAACGGTGTCAACTTTATTCCCCTCACGCTCTCAGCAACAGCTGGTACAAAATGTTCGTAAACAGTACCAGCCACAGCAGTTGGAAAGGTGGGACATGAAAAAAAACTACACTACACTGAAGTTAGGGTTAGAAATGTATGGAATAAATCTAGATAGCAGTTTCTCATTCTGAGGGTGTACTTTGTGCATGTGTCATCCACATGGCAACTTCTTCAACTCCTGATCAGGAAGCTCATCAGCATCTACTGTCACTCCATGAGATCTGAGAGCTTACATTGCAGAGATTCTGTGTACAGCTATGTCTTTGGCAGCTCAAGGTTGCACAGGCTTTGCTGAGGAGGCATGATGTTGTCTGCATAGCAGGGACTGGAATGGGTAAAACTCTTAGCTTCTGGATACCCCTGCTGGTTTGTATGGGTGGGATCCAGATAGTTATTATTCCCTTGAATCTGCTTGGAAGGCAAAATGCTCAAGCACTTGCCAAAGCAGCCATATGAGCCATAGCAATCAACTCTGAGACTGCAACACATGCAAATATTGCTGTGAGTACTTCACAATTTAAAGATTGAAACAGGTGGACTTACCTTGACATTGCTGCTGACAGGCAATCCAGGAATTCCAGTATTGTGCTATTATAATTAGCCCAGAACAGGTTATGAAGTCAGATGGTGGGTTTGAAAGGCTGCTGAAAGATCCCTTATTCAGCATGCAAATCATCAGCATTATCATAGATGAAGCTCACTGTATTTGTGACTGGGGGGAGTTCCAACCAGAATACAAGGAACTCAGTCAACTTCACTATATTCTTCCAACCTCAATACCAATCATGATTGCCTTGGCAACACTCACCAAAGACATGCTATCCACGGTATCCCAGCTCTTACACATGCATTCTGACAACTCTGAATCAATTCAATGGTTGAGTGACTATCCCAATATCAAAATTGGTGTAAAGAAAATCAGATACTCACTGGACAATTATTCTGACCTCACATTCTTGGTACCAGATGACTGGAAAGATAGTGATCCCGCTAGAACGCGACGTTGATCGACGATATCACGCACGCACCGACATCCTCGTCCACCACAACCCGTATGTTGCGACGCCTGGTGAAGGGACATGTCCCTCGCCCCGGCTATCCTGGTTGCGGCGCGTTCGCATGCAAGACCAGGCATTGCAGATCTCGAGTATGCGACCGCACCTGCTGAACGCGCTCGCATGCCCGAGTAGGCGATTGCATGCATCCACATTCACTTGCTCGGATGCCGTCACGCGCGCGTCGTGCCGGCACGCACTTTGGATGTGTGTACATCCTGTCTCGGTGTGACCCGCCGAACTGAAAAAAATCGAAAGTACACGCCGTGCGATCCAAATTGCGACGCGATCGCATGCGATAGTTGAGACGCGTCGTGCGTGGTGGCTCTGAGTCGTACTGCAGTGCAGATGCAGCGTGTGGCGCCTGTTGAAGCTGAAGCTCGCATTTGTATTCGCGATCGGGGGTGGTATTCAGTGGGTTTGAACCCGCCACCACGTGGGCCTGGCCCCTCGGCGCCGTGGCAGCTTGGCGCGACAGATCCTAACCGGCGAAAATAAGTAGTAGACCCACAGACAGAGACACCAACGTGGAGTTCCACTCATAGTACGGTCGATCCCGCGAAAATGCAGTGGCAACAAAAAAAAAAAAACGAAAAGTCAAGTTGTTGGTAGTTGGCGACGAGGAATGCACCTGCGAGGCTGTGACTCGGATGAGGGAGTCGGTGCACGTGCAAGTCCAAAGGTGACACTGCTGCCTGCCAGCGCGTCAAGGTCAGCGACACCTTTATTTCCGTGGATGTATAAGCGACCAACACGGCTGTGTCAAACGCTGTCTGGGGTTGAACTCACAAGATATGTACTTATAGTATTGGTATGATGATGGTATTTTCCTTACAAGGATTGAACTCTGATGACGTGGCGCCTTCATCGTCACGAGTCTGTGTTGCTGGAGTATTCCGAGGATACTGACGCCTGGCGGGCTTCCTTGTCGGCGGTTTCGTCGCCGTTGATGTCTAGGTGTCCCGGTATCCAGTTGATCACTATGTCGTTGCTGGTGAGGTGGTGTTTGCGAGAGGTTGGCGTGTTCCTTCACCACGTTTCTTATCACCAGTTGTTTCACTGGTCCAATGTCCCCTTGTTCAGGTTCAAGGAAGAATGATGTCGCCTTCAACAACCCGGTTGTCAGTTGTGTTCGGCATTCACACACGCCTAAACGACATTGAAGAATGGTGGACTCGCCGAAATCTCTAAGCACGAACGTTCGGCCATTCCTCGGGAAACCGGAAACTGGGTGGCCCGGATCATTTTTATTACAAGTGCCGACCGAGGCAAAAAAAAACTCATGATCAATAGTATTACACGTTGCGATTTCATCTCTACCCCTATACGCCATTCGGAGTAAACATACCTACCGATGCCCAATATTCTATCCACCATTCTACATCCTTAGCCGAGAGTGGCTCGAGATCACGCATCGTCTTGCTTACTCGCTGCGCGATGTCCGTCGCAAACCTCGGTTGGCCAGCAATCTCATCCATGTCTTTGGACATGTCCTCCGATGTATTCGTGTAGCGACGCAGTGCCGCGTCACCTTGAGCTAGGCCGTGCATGAACCCGAGAAGTTTTATCGCGGGCTAAGTATCAACCAAGGAAAAGCAAAAAAAAAGGGGGGGAGAAAAACGTCAGCACGCAATCTCAGAGAGAACTTGATCGTGAGACTGACCATACGTCGAGCATTCTCCTCGGTCTCGGTCACATTCATCGTTTGTTCTTCCAGTCGTTCCACCCATTGAGTGAATGGAATCAATGGGAGACGGAATTGGGTTAAGTGCTTGTCATATAGGGTCTCGCTAACGTGCCGCATGACAGACTTCCATGTGCTCGGCTGCGGATGGACCAGGTTCATAGCAATGGGAGGTTCCTCGTTCGAAAACGCAACATCTAGTATTGCATTGGACACAGCGTGTGGAGGGAGCCATGAGATGACCTGGTGAAGCAAGGTTGAACATCGGAAAAACATAAACCTAGGATTGACTTACGCCCCAGGCTTCCGGAAGCGCGCCCAAGCTGATGCTCGACTTGACGATGATAGGAACCCAGTTGGAAGTCGACCACGCGCCCCGCGGTGCGCCACCCGTAATCTGTCCAATCCTAAACGACGTAACAGCCAACCCACTCATCGCAAGGATCTGTCGCGGTGAATACAATGAGATCTTACTTCATAATGAATGAAGAGGTGCGCACCCGCTCAGAGACGTATTTACTCGCGCCGTAACCCGACCCCACTGCTACCCCTGCGTCATACTGCACCTCCTCAGGAAACGCACCCATGCTGTTATCCCATCCCTGAGCCGATGCGATGGACGAAGTGAACAAGAACCTCGGCTTAGTGGCCCACATGGACCCTTGGGCAAGGTCAATCAAGTGACGCGTCCCCCTCACATGAGGCTCAAATGAGGATAGCGAGAGGTTGAAGTCGAGCCGCCAGGCATTGTGTATGATTACCGTCACCGAGTCTTGGATTTCTGTGTATGTCCAATCGTCGAGCGACAAGTCCGGCCTGGATGTATCGCCCTCGATATAGATGAGCTTGGCTGATTGAAGGAGCGTGGTGTCAAGTCCACGGTCCTCAAATGCCGCACGCTGCCGTTGTTGGATCGAGCCCATCTTGGAAGGCCGATTGAACGCATACACGAGGGCGACGTCCCCGTGGCTCAACAAGGATGCCAGTAAGTATGACCCCAGCCCACCCGTAGAACCAGTCAACAGAACAACATGATGATCATAGAACCTCCCTGGTATGCCATCGCGAATCTTGTCGCCTAACGGGAGAGAGTAGTTTGAGATCATGTTCACAATCTGCTTGAGAATCTGAGGATGGGGAAACAACATCCTTTTTGCCACCCAAGGGTTAGATTAAATACTCGGCAATAAGCAAACTGGTGGGGAGGGAGTGCCCGGCTTACGGAAAGACTGCCGCTCCGAAATGCAGTCAGTGAGCCGACTATGCGGCCCTCAGGGAAGCTAAGGACAACCGTGTGCACGAGTAGGTCAGAACAGCATAACGGAAATTAATGTAGACACGTCGATGTCAATCTCAATTGGTTTGTCCGTATTGAGGTGTCTCATGCTCCGCTAACCCCTCTCGTAAAGATGAGTGAGATGAATCAAACAGAGACTTACATAGCATCGATCTCTGAGAGATGTCTACTGTTTCAACGTCACCTCCTTTATCACATTCTCTTTTCCAATCACCAAAATCGCTATCCGGTCGGTGCGTCCTTTTCAGCTGCTTCAAATCGCTGGCCCGACGGGGGTATCATCCTGGATAAAAAGCATAAGTAAACTGTTGGGGATCAACGCCCACTAGCAACCCGACCACAGTCACGTGAGAGCGAGTGTATCAGCCACTCGTATAGGTCGAGCCGTAGGTTAGGAGCATCATCTATCTACGCCCCCACAACGGGTCACTCCGTCTGATTCTCGAGTCCGTACCTCGCCTCTCACACATTCCCGTCTTGCGACAGGTCGGACCCTGAAACAGACGTTATCGTTATCTTGCCAAATGTCATGGTTCGATCGAAGACGGTCCGTGCACTAGACATGCGCCTGAGTCTTTCTTTGTCAGCGCGGGGTATTACATCGTTTTCCCCGTCGCTTCTTCTGTTCCTTAGTATTACGCTCTTCTATTCTAGGTGCGGCCTCCCGCCGTCGCTTGCATGTAATATTTAGTCTTCTATTCTAGTCGTCAACGCGTCCGGTGTGCCGAACCCTCGCGGCGACTCCTAGCGATCCTGACATCACCATGCAATCCCCACTCTTTTTTGATCTCCGAGCTGCTACTTCCGGTGGACCGGTGGTGATCGTCAATGCCAGTCAGTATAGCTCCGACGCGCTGATAGTCCTGCATGACAGAGATCCCTTCCACGTTGCCCTTCCTATCACGAAAGCCGACGTCTCCGAGCTATCCTCCAGTCTTCAACATTTGTTCGTCCAATCGTGAATGTACTACAGGGATTCTGTCCTCGCGGATCGCGCATTTGGTGGTGCCCAACAGCCGAGTTCTCCCTCCTTCCATTGCATGCCGCAGGCCCGTTCAGGAAAGGCCAGCCGATGCTCTCCGATCCCTACATTGCTTCCTATACGCCAACCTTGATGGCCCTCATCCGCGCCCGCGAAAAACAATCACCAGACCCGTCCGTTGATCGGCATCGTTTGTTGCTCATCGGACAAGCACAAGCTCCAGGACAATGTAAACTCGTTTCAGCGAACACTGAATTGTTGAATTTATCACAACGCATCGTGTCTTCCATGACAGTCACATGCGTTCAAGACAGGAACGCTACGATCTGATCACCAACGTTGCTGAAGAATTGGGACGACACGGGTTCGTTCACGTTTGCCTGCCACGGAATTCTGGATCGGAAGCGTCCATTCGAGTCCGGATTTGCGCTGGGCGATGGACTGTTGAAGGTGGAGAACAACATGCAATACGAGTTGCAGAACGCAAAGTTTGCGTATTTGTCTGCTTGTCATACGACAGTCGGCGACGAAGAGAGTCCGGACGAGGCCACCGACCTTGCTGCAGCCATGCAGTTCGCGGACTTCCGTTCGGTAATCGGGACGATGTGGGCCGTGGACGATGCACACACGATGGAGATCACGTCGTCTGCTTTCTGGGTGAACTTGGAAGGGCATGGACTCGTCTCGAGTAAAACCTATCGGTTGTAAATTGTGCAACATATACGGAAAGTAATAAGCATTGTGAGTACCGACACCAAATTCACGACGTAAAATGCTACATGAGTCTTTCACCTCTTCAGACTTGCTGCGAGTCTGATGAGCGCAAACACTGTGACCGAGCCGAACACGATCCCAGACACGAACCACTTGCGGTCTCTGGCCGTCACGGCGTTCAAGTTAGCAACCTCCTGCCGGCGGCGCAACATCGGTCTAGGACAGTTTTTATCAAAATCATTCTGAGGAGTCATCACCAGCACAGCGTCCGGGGCCGTGCTCAAGCCAGGAAGACCGTCTAGAGACTTCACGTTGTTGAGCATCCAATATGCGCGGAGGGATATTTGGAATTCAGACGCTTTCTCACTGCTATTGCCCTCCGAGTCTGTCCCATGTTTTTGATCCAAGGGTTGTCGGTCGCGTGAAGCGGCTAGTTCCCTGTCCATTTCTTCGGCCCTGTTGACAATCCGGGAGAGCTGCGTACGATGCATGACGAAATCGTACAGCGGTACTGCATATCCGCACGACTGTGGGCGAAAAGGCGCCGGACCCAATGAGTGTCCAACGCATAGCATATAAAATAAGCTCCGCCTCACCGACCCCACTTGATAGACGTCGACAACGATGGCGGCGCGGGAGCCTGGCTTGCGGGAAGTCGGGGGAATGAGTCTGTTGTATTCAGCCGAGCCATATTCGTGAATGGTGCCTGCGCGTCCAAGTCAGATGTTGTTTTTGGCACCAATGCAACCAGAGATTTCCAGGAAGGCGACGGCGGGGCGACGCGGTCTGCTCGAGATACGTACCGTTACCAAACAGCCTGATAATCCTAGGGGGACCTTCAAGTGCACAAAACATGATGGTTATCCGGCCATTCTCCCGAACATGCGAGATGGTCTCTATACCTATCGCCGTGTTTCTTGTCAGTGCGATCTGGTCGGCTAGACGTAGCGTGGTGCACTTTACCGCTTCCAGTGAGGTCTTCATACCAGACCTGCTTTGAATTGACGACGTGAAAGCAGTTGGCTGTCCCTTTAGGTGAGACGTTGATATGGCCTTGGGCGTTGAGCGGGGCGGTAGCGACCCAGAACATGTGTTGTTTCCTTATCCATTCGAAATGCGACTGAGGAATTTCGTCGTAGAACTTGGCCATGGTGGGGGCCGCAGGGTAGGGGCAACCAAGAAGGCCAGGGCGCGTCGCCGCGGCGCAACCTCATGGCCTCACATGAGGCCAAATAACAGCTATAGAGACGATATCGGAGGATACTTGACATGTGTGTGAACCCATAAGGGGACATAAAGCTCAACCCAAAAAAAAATTAGTCTCAAGCCATTATAGGAAAATTGGGTGAACTCGGGAAGCAGATGTTTCCTATAACTGGAAAATCCCGACACTAAAGCGCTTCCCCAGAATGGTTCGAGACTAACATTCCACGGCCCTCCAGGTGCCCCTGGACCCATCCAGCATTCAGCAGAATAAGATGACACTGTAGCGTAGAGACAAACTGCAAGGTAAATGAAAATGAGGCTGGAAAGCAGCCAACAAATCACCTACGCAGTGGATTTCTGCATATGACAATGAAGAGGGGCTACAACTACCAAATACGAAAAGGAGTCACAACGATATTGCCTCCCGACCTGTAAAATCTCCAGCTGACATTTTATTTTTTCAGACCTGGACCGTCCCGGGTCCAGGAATCAATCTAAATATTGCGATAACCTAACGGCTGCGATTCCGTGCTATTTAGACAAATGGGCACCTGTACTACCGAACCTTTTCTACCGTGGCTCCTGACGTGTTTTGTTGTGACTGTAATCATCCAACTTTGGTTGCGGTTTTTGATCCACCTCCCTGTGATAAAAGTAGGACACAAAAAAGCATTCAACCAATACGAAACCGAGAAGGAACCAGAACGCGACTGAACGACCATGGTACTCTCGCGGACCGCCACGGAGAGCCTCGACAGACGTTTCAATGGTGCAAAACACCGCGATCCCGATCGCGGCACCAAATTGCAGGGCTCCATTGAAAATTGCGCCGACCGTACCCGCCATGGATGCGGGCGTCGCCCGAAAAATGGCGATGCTGCGAAACCACGAGCTCAGGTATGCTTGGAATATCAGGACATTCCACGTACTTTGTGTGAGTATATGTCAACATTACACCGGCACTACCAAGACAGAAAGCAGGAAAGACGTAGAACCAATAGTCCTTTGGCTGGCCACCACCAACGGCGACCAGGCAAGTGGACACGGCGACCATTGCAAGGCCAATGAGAATGATCCATTTCGGGCTAAATATTCGAGATAGTGGCCCTGTGAAGCTCATTATGATGGCGCCGCCGCCGAGTGGGAACCTAGAAGAACATTCAACATATTGTTTATATCCTCATATTGGATTGCCTTACATGTGGACTGCGGTCGCAATAACTGTCCAGTGGAAATCATCTTGCCATAGAGTAACAAATGCGACAAAGAATGCGTCCCACCAAAAGTATGGCAACAAAGCTAAGCCAAAGAGGACGGAAAAGTTGTTGTAAAACCACATGCGAGGGGGGCTATACCGGGGAACACTGAGCTTAGGGGACAAGTAAGAGAAGGTGCAACGTACATCGCCGCCTTGTCAACGGGGATTAAGGTTTCCCAATAGAAGAACCCAATAATCAGCAATATTGAAATAATCAACGGAACGAGGATTCCTGGGGCTGCCCACCCGTTTGCTGATCCAGACGTCACAGCATAGATAAAAAGAATGAATGCAACTGAAAACACCATGTCAGCATGCTTTGCAATTAGCATTTCACAAGATGAAGCACCAGTCAGGACTGAAATTCCGATTGGATCAAGTCTCTCCCACTTTGCACTGTGCGTGTCGGGTCCATCTTTCGACTTTGCAAGTTCCGTGGGAATTATGAATAGACAAGCCAATGCAACTGGAATGGCGATGATCGCACAGAACCAGAAGACCCAGTGGTACGAGGCATATTGGACAAGAACAGCTCCAATGAAGAGTCCAAGCACTGCGTTTGATATCATCGTTTGTAATGTTGGGAATAATACCAAAGCCAGCACTGACCATCTGCAACTGCACCGCAACCTCCCAACACGGCGATTGCGCGGGCTTGTTCGAGTGGTTCAGGAAAAACACGCACCAAAAGTGCGAAAGCGGAAGGTATCGTCATCGCAGATGCTATAATGTAGGTTAGTGGTTTCAACGCCCTATAATTCTTTGCTCACCAATACCCATGAGTGCCCTCAATACAAGGATAGAAACTTTGTTGTCAACAAAGCCAGCACCGACGGAAAGACTTCCCAGAACAAACAGACCGGTAATGAAGGCATTTTCTGTCATTGACTGAACAAATCGTTCATGTGGACCTTCACGTTGCACTTACTAGGGCTATAGACATCACTTATGCGTCCGCTCTCCAAACTCGGATTAGATCTCGTTGGCAGAGAAAAAATAAAGAGACATACGATTAGCAGAAATGACGCAGACGTGAGTTGGAATGCACTAATGATCCAAGCAGTTTGACTCCCTGTGATATCCATAGAAGCCCTGAGAGTAGGTATCGCGGGGACAAGTGCCGCGTTGTTGAAAGCATCCAAGAATTGTGCGGAACAGAACATGAACAATAGAACGACTTTGCGTGTCAACGAAAGCCGCTTGGTCGGTTTATTGGTCACCACTTCCGCGGACAAAGCCAGAGTGTGTGCCGACTCAGACATCGGGATTTAACTTGTAAGCCAGACGAGTGGAGATTCGTGAGGGGGAAACGAGGGGATGCATTTATTTCCCTCCACCCAGCGCTCATTTATCACCTCGCCTTTCTAAGGACAAAGGAGCGGCGGCTTGTCTACCTACCCACGTATAGAGATGTCAGCTCACAAATAAGAAATCGTACTCTTTGGGTACAAGTTTCATACTTGCCAAATGTGACAAACCAATACACCAATTACCAGGAAGGCTCTGTGAAGGAAACTCAAACATCTCATCGACTCCCAGAGTCCAGGAACCATGTTGGCCAAATTTTGAAACGACCGAAACTTGCCGTGGAGCTTGCCGTGGAGACGAGGAGCACCATCCCGTTCGGGTCCAGGAGTCGGAACGCGTGAATACATCAGGCAAGTGTTACACGCTTCGGAACTGAATCCGGTCGCAGTTGCTTGTCGGAAGTCCGAAACATTCATCAGCTAATAGAGTCATCGAGTGTAGCAAGTAGGATCGGAGATTCCCACTCACAGCGGTTGGCCGCAACGGCTTGCGCCGAGATTCAAATCCGAACTGCGCCGAGAAGCACATGGTGACACGGGCCATCACAGGGATAATTCTTTTACGGGAAAGGTATAGAAAGAAGGCCTTGTCATACCTGTAATATCTATAATCGAGTCATTGACCTGATCAGGCCTTTTATGGCCTTTGTTGGGAATCGGGCAATGCCCAATAGCAACCCGACCACAGTCAAGTGAGAGCGAGTGTATAAGCCACTCGACTATATTGATTATCTGAGCCATTCAGTAGCTACGGTATATAGATCGAGTCGTAGGTTAGGAGCACC
>JBBPMK010000537.1:0-14526 GCA_038090295.1 Boletus semigastroideus | reverse complement strand
GAAACCACAAACCTATTTAAATTTGTTTACCATTAAGTATGGGGAGCAACGGCGCGCAGAGCAAGGTGGGGTGGGCGTCATGTGGTCGTGGTCGGGTGGAATGGAGATGCTAGTACCATCGACGTGGCTATATCGCTGCGTGCGTAGTGGCAGGAGGGGGTGTGTTGTCGTGTCACGTCGATCGCGCACGTAGAGGTCGTTGGTACGGTACGGTGGTGGGACCGTACGGGCACGATTGTGCCATCGACGTGGCACCGTCGTCGTCGCATACGCTGCGATTAAGTCAGTCGTAGTGCGATGATGGCACGGGCATGGTGGTGCTATCGACGTGGCACTGTCGTCGTGTCGTTGTGTGCGTTACGTCGTCCTCGTCGCGCCGTGTTGCGCGAGGACAAATATAGTCCCACTCAGGAATCGTCAATTGCCGTGGGGTGTGGCAGGACCCCGGGTAATACCTATAGAACCCAGATCAATATTGCTGGTAGGCATGTCCGGACACGGATCTGGGTCCCGTTGCAGGCCCTAAGTAAAAAATTGTCCGGACTCGAGATTAGGTTCTACAGCGAAAAACGTGTTTTTTTCGGTCAACAGGTCATCCCAGAAACGGTGATGTGCCGGGCCCGGGTCGGGCTCAGAGCCCCGGGTCAGGCCCACCCAAATCATGAGCCGGGGCCCATATTGAGGGCCCAGGCCCGGCCTGGGCTCGGCTCATCTGCCAAAGAGAGGTCCGGCTCGTAGCCAGGTGGCGAGACTGTTAGCGAACAAAACAAGGGCGTTGTGCATGAATGATGGCGACCCATGATATCAAACAAAGAGGAAACGTGGGGAACCTGAAGAATAACATACTTGACCAAAGAGCACCAAAAACTCTGAAGAATCCGCCATCAAGGACGTTCCCTGACTGCACTGCTAAAAGCGCGTATACTGCATTGGGGAAAATGAGACCCCAATATGGCACCGCGAATTTTGGGGCCCCCGATTTCCTCAAGACGCTAAATATTGAGAAGAGTGCAATGCAAAGCCAAGAGATTCCCATCGCGAATAGCATATAGGCCACGCAGAAACAGAAGGAATACATGGAGACTCCCAGCATAGGGACCATGGGAAATTGCCCAGTGTTTTCCAAGGGGAACAGTGCGGCGAGGTTAGCACCATTGAGGAGCAACGAGTAGCCTCCTTGACCCAGCGGTCCGAGAACAATGAAAGAAGAAAGGATCAGGCCTACATCTGGCGGACCGTGAATTATCAACCGAGCAAGGTAGACCGTGATCATCATCAACGCAAGACTAAGTCCGATGATGACTATCTGTCGAGTCGAGACACGTCGATCGCGGGGGAGAAACGGAGCGAGGGCGCACGAGCGATCGACGACATGAGTCGACGAAGATGATCAGCGTACCCCACGGAGCGACGATGACGTACCAGTGGAGCCCCAACCACCACAAAAACCACCGGACGACACCGCGTATTGAGAGAACGAGGCCCCGAGCATTGAACTCAAAGAGGAGTGGAACGGGTTGGGGAGCAGAGACGTCGTACTTACTAGGAATGAGACGGCAGTGTTGAGAGCGTCGAACGGCGGCAAAGACTCCAGGAAATTATCTAGAAAGCCA
Organism: Boletus semigastroideus; assembly: GCA_038090295.1. Classification (NCBI taxonomy): domain Eukaryota; kingdom Fungi; phylum Basidiomycota; class Agaricomycetes; order Boletales; family Boletaceae; genus Boletus; species Boletus semigastroideus. The sequence continues at coordinate 12,913 of JBBPMK010000537.1, read as the reverse complement.
CAGAACTCGTTAGAACTCAAGCATGAACGCTCTGAGTGTGGAACGAGTCGAATCAGCTACAGAACGAGTTAGAACACGAGGACAAATGGTTAGGACAAATAAGTGAAGACAACTCACCAAGGAGAACACCAGACGAGCTGGTGGAGTCGAAACGTGACGAATACATACCAGGTAGTTACAACAGCGTCCCATAACCTCCAGAGGTCGAGACAAACAAGTACGGCAACCTGGGAAACCCGTCAAGTCGAATTAGAGGGCCAGAAGGTCATTTGGACGACCAGGGTGACACAAGAGACGACGAGGGAGACGGAGAACGCCAGAGTGATGGCGACGGCGTCGGAGATGATGGGAGATGGTGCTGGATGGACGGCGTAACGAGCGACGCACGCCGTGAGTTGACACGACTCGAAACGTGATCGCTGGCTGAACACGAGATGGGTCAGCACGAGCAGTACGAATGAATCACGGACGACATACCTAGGCTGCCACCACCTCCTCCCGATGACGTTAGGCGATCCACAGGACGTGCCAACCCACTCCGTCAACGTGAACGACTCAAGTCACGACCTAGAGAAGTTAATCGACACTCCGCACTTACCGGGCTATATGATTGCATCAAGGCCATATCAGGCAAGTCAGATGTATCGTATGGGTCGTATAATGTTTAAGGTGATGAGAAGGCAATGATATTTCCGAAATCGCTGGGCTTAGGCTGCTGCTCAGACTGGGACCAGCTTCGGGCCGAATGCCATGTGTACCCAAGGCAAAGAGGCTGTCCGGTTAGTGGAATGGACGATAGGTATAACATAACCCCGGTACCACGGGCGACATAGAGGGTTCCGACTTGGAGAGGAGAAGCGTTCCAGTAGCATGCACTGCATGCTACTGTGAAGGTGATTGGCGGTGGAACCGTTCGCTGTGTCCAATTCACTTTTTGCAGCAAGTATGATTCGTGGTATTCCCTGCGTGCTTGTGAGCAGATATTCTCCGCATGCAGTCCACAATCACATAGATGACACAAAAGTGTGGTCGGTCTACTGACCAACCAGATACGACGAACGGTGTCATTTTGTGCTGCTGCCCACACCACATAAATAGCACCATGAACAGAGACACCGTCAGCGTACGGAGAATCAACAAAAACTATCAACTTACAAGTTCCCGCAATCGCAGCATTATCTCTAGGAGAATCTCATAACCCCGCACTTATTTGCTGCTCATCCAGCGCACGCTCTCGAGCGATGTGTTGCTGGTATATCAGTGAGCATATTACTTTTGCCTTGCCACTAGACATTGAAGCTTCTTCTTCGTTGGCGTATCCCGGATGTTCAATAAAGTAGTCCCCTCTGCTCAAACGTTTCTTAACAGTCCTTGTCGTTGCCATTTACTGGCAAGAGTCGGGTTGAGGCTAACTTGACCGGTATAGCTTGAAGCGACTCGGAGTACCAGTTGGTTCGGGCTCAGGGTACGAACTGCGGGTTTGCATCCATTTCGATAATCAGATCACGGTGCCTGTACTATGTACACATTGGCTAATGATGCTGTGATAAAGGGAGGACCAGGAAACCGCTGCAAGTCACGTTCACATGAACGTCTCACGGATTGTGGACAGTGACTGTGACCTGCGGTCACTGACCGGCAGAACACTGTCCCAAGTGCATACCGAACTGGCTCTCATTTCGTTTCCCTCATCTTGTGGCCATGTTGCTCGGTGGGCTTGGGTTGCTTTCCCTGGCCGTACTCAGTCGCGCGTCGCCGCAGACAGTGTTGGGCTCGAAACATCCTTCATATGGAGTGCCATATGACGACGGGTTGTTCACACCAGTCGAACACCTGAGTGCTCTCTCGACCGACAGTTTCACAACCCTTGGCCACCCTCTCTTTCCGAGCCACAGTGTCAGGATAAAGAAAACAGACTTTTGTGATGCGACCGTAAAGTTAGTCTGCACCATTTTGCGCTGTTTCGAGGCTTACGCACGTTCCAGTTCTTATACGGGATACATCGACATCCAAGCTCGACACCTTTTCTTTTACTTTTTCGAGAGTCGTAATGATCCTGCCACAGACGACGTCATTTTTTGGACCAACGGTGGTAAGCCCCGAGTTCTCACCTTGTCATGCGCGATTCCCATATCGACGATCACACCCAGGCCCGGGGTCCTCTTCCAGTCTGGGTCTCTTTATGGAGCTCGGTCCCTGCAGAGCCCTCACTGACAGCGGCACGACCTATCACCCCGAAGCGTGGAACACCAACGCCAGCATCTTTTTCGTCGATCAGCCCATCGGCGTTGGCTTCTCATACGCCGAGTATGGCGAAACCGTGGTACGTGGTATCGACGTTATTCCGCGACGCGGGACGCTGCATACCTTGCCATTCGACAGAGTACGACCGAAGAGGCAGCCAAAGACATCGCCGCGTTTGTCGCCATCTTTTTCGAGCATTTCAGCCAGTTCAAGGGTCGAGCGTTCCACATGGCGGGCGAATCGTACGGTGTACGTTTTTGCATGGGATTCACGTTGAGTTTGCGATGACGGCTTTTTACCCAGGGTCGGTATATCCCCGTCTTTGCGTCCGAGGTGTACGATCAGAACGCGAGGTTGGCCGCGGCTGGGTTGACGCCGATTAATCTGCAATCTGTCATGATTGGTGAGTTTGGGCGGTCGATTTTCGAGCGACTCTGACCAATGCTTGTGATTAGGAAATGGTATCGTCGATTACTTTACGTTGCTTCCGTCGTACATCGACATGCAGTGTACCGCTGCCTCGGTATTCCCGGTTGCGAGCATCAGGTACGTTGAATTACATTTCATGTGAGTCTCGCATTCAGGAAGGATATAGTTCATGCATACGGATGAAGCAAGCTGTGAGTATTGCCCTTGTGTAAGAACATGCTTGTTGACTTTAGACACAGTTGCCTCTGTGCCAGAAATGGATCATCGAGTCTTGTATCGACCAGTTTGACGCATTGAGTTGCGGCGCAGCGAGCGACTTTTGTGACAACGAGATTGGTGTTCCATTTCTTAACACTGGTATGCCTAGGAATGTACGAGCGTGTATTCGCCCTCATCCCCACCGACAGGCCTGAACCCATACGACATTAGCAAGCCATGCGAAGGTGATCCCGACAGCCTCTGTTATCCCGTGACAAAGTAGGAGATCACGTCGCCCTCCCTGGCTTGCACTCTCATCCAGGTTTTCAGACACGTAACGAAATACCTTGACCTCCCGGCAACCCGCTCGCTGCTCGGCGTGGACCCGTCCATCACCGCCAACTTTAGCTCCTGCAATGATGGCGTCTTCAACGCCTTCACCAATGCTCAGGATGGCCTGCACGAGACCTACACACACGTTTCCGCACTCCTCGAGCGCGGGGTCCGGGCGCTCATTTACGTTGGGACGTACGACTGGATCTGCAACTGGCTCGGTAACGAGCGCTGGACGTTGGAGATGCCGTGGACTGGGCAGGAAGCGTTCGTGAGTCAGCCGTTGAGGACGTGGCAACTGGATGGGCAGGTGGTTGGGAAGACGAGGAGTGCGAACGGGTTGACGTTTGCGACGGTCGATGGAGCTGGTCATATGGTGGGTCTTTTCTTAGAGTCGGTGTTGACGTCAAGATGACGATGATTTTGAAGGTTCCGTATGATAAGCCCAAGGAAGCGTTGGCGTTGGTGCAGAGGTGGCTCGCAAAGCAGGAGCTCTGAAGGGTGCGTCCTGATGGCACGCGTTGGCATACCCATGGTCGGATGTGTACCTGTAGACGAGTGCCGTGGAATGTAGACTTTTTTGATCAAGGAGCATCCGTCCATTGGACTCTACATGGGGAGACTCTGGACCGCTCATCTCAAGACTCAAGGTCTGAATGCCAGCAGCATCGAGGAAAGATGACAAAAGTTCTTTTTTGGTACCGAGAGCCCAATAAACTGCCAACAGAATGTACCAGACTCCGTTGCGTCCCCAACCGCTCATCGAAACATCTGAGATCTCGAGAACTGTGATATCTCTCCAACGTCTTTACCAATCCACTCGATTCTGGTTGCTCCGACATCGGATCCCCCGGGCGCAGGGATCGCCCTTTAACGTCTTGTCCATCGTGTCCAAACTTTAGAACCTCGGATTCTCGCCAGCGGCTGCGTCCATTTGTTCGATTTTTGTTGTTTCTATTTCCTATTTCAGGGCAGGGTATACCAGAAAAACTTAACACTTATTCTCTTTCTCGTTCATTTCAAACATCCCCCATTCTTGTCCCGGAACTCGGATATCTCGTCAATCATTTGATTCTTCGACATTGGTTTAGACACTCATCACTCTAATAGCCAACTACATCGTGGTATAGGTTTGTACGCACTTTGTTTGAGGCTTTGCTAACTCGGACTTGATCTACCGCTGCCTATAAACATGCGCCAGCACAGACGAAAAGTCAATATCCAGTGAGCGTTACGTTGGGAGGGCATGACGATGCCTTAGACGGGCGTATGCTCGAGTGCCATCTGGGAAAGTTTGTCGAGATCCGACGCATCCGGCGTTGATTAAGGTCTGGCCGTCGACTTGTTACAGATATGCATCTGTAGTCATTAGAGCTCACACATGGTCTGGAGCATGAAAGTGTATCGCATGCAATCATGACCCTGAAAACAACTGGTTAGTTCTTCGCCTATCAACCTCCAGTTCTGGGACTCACCCCTGCACGAGTTCCGACATGACAGCGACGTGGTGGCTTTGGATCAGAAGAACCGCACGGTAGATGGCCTAAATATTGGGTGCCATGCTCTGCAGGTTGACTTGCTCAGTCTGGCGATGAAAAGAACCGAGTTGTTTGAGTGCGTGGTTCGCAAGATATCACAGTTCTGCGTTGGTCGTTCAGAACATGACGAAGCCAATAGTGGTTGTGAATTGTTTTTCACGGCCCTCCACAGCTACTCTGAGCCTACCGCGGCCATGGCTACATCAAAGGGCGACACGACAACGAAACCACAAACCTATTTAAATTTGTTTACCATTAAGTATGGGGAGCAACGGCGCGCAGAGCAAGGTGGGGTGGGCGTCATGTGGTCGTGGTCGGGTGGAATGGAGATGCTAGTACCATCGACGTGGATATCGCTGCGTGCGTAGTGGCAGGAGGGGGTGTGTTGTCTTGTCACGTCGATCGCGCACGTAGAGGTCGTTGGTACGGTACGGTGGTGCCATCGACGTGGCACTGTCGTCGTGTCATTGTGTGCGTTACGTCGTCCTCGTCGCGCCGTGTTGGGCGAGGACAAATATAGTCCCACTCAGGAATCGTCAATTGCCGTGGGGTGTGGCAGGACCCCGGGTAATAACGCAGATCAATATAGCTTGCAGGCTTGTCCGGACACCCCCCTCTAGGCGAGGCGATTTTTGTCCGGGCGCGGATCTGGGTCCCGTTGCAGGCCCTAAGTAAAAATTTGTCCGGACTCGAGATTGGGTTCTATAGTGAAAAACGTGTTTTTTTCGGTCAACAGGTCATCCCAGAAACAGTGATGTGCCGGGCCCGGGTCGGGCTCAGAGCCCCGAGTCAGGCCCAACCAAATTGTTGGGTATTGGGCAACGCCCACTAGCAAGCCCGACCACAGTCACGTGAGAGCGAGTGTATCAGTCACTCGACTATATTGGTTATACGAGCCATTCAGTAGCTACGGTATATAGATCGAGCCGTAGGATAGGAGCACCATCTATCTACATTGCCTCTCGCCCCACAAGGGGTCACACCATCTGATTCTCCACGAGCACTAGTATTGTGCAAATTGTCTCGAGTTGGACAACAGGTGAGAAGGTCTCGTTATAGTCTGTTCCAGGAATCTGACTGAATCCCCAGGCAACTAGTTGGGCCTTGTATTTCTGTAGCTTTCTGTCCTTATCATACTTCCTGATGAAGACCCATTTGTTTGTTATAGGTTTCCGTCCTTCCGGAGGGTTGACCAATTCCCATGTGCCCATTCTTTTGAGTGTGTCAAGCTCGGTCTGAATGGCTTTCTCCCATTCAGGCCACTCAGGTGAGCACATCGCTTCATTTAGCATTTTTTGGGTCTTTGCATGCTCCTGTCTCACTGTATGCAGTGTATACAGTGGCAGCAGTGGTTGATGCCAATATGTGATCTTGTTCATCGCAATCATCCTCTTCCGTTTCAAGTAGGTCAGGTATGTTTTCCTCATCGACCTCTTCTATTTCAGCAGTTGGTCACTTTTTGTGTGCTTTGTTGCCACTCTCCCTTTTTTGCACATGATGTGGGAGTTTGGATGTAGGTGCGTCTGTTGTCTTATTACCCTGGCAACTAGTCTTGCTATTAGATGAAGGTTTTGCTGTCTGCTCGTCCTGCCAATCGGGGTCATGCACTGCTCTTTTTGTGGATGAAGGTATGTCTGTCATCTTGTCCTTGCAGCGCTTATTGACTTGCTCCTCAGCATTATCAGTCAGTTTCTGTTTTGATCCTGCTTGGCCATGCACACTTGACAAAGGTTTGTCCATCTGCTCGTCCTCCCCCTCAAACTGGCATCCCAGCATGGGTAATGTTGCTGCTGTGGGCCAGTGGTATTTGTGGCTGACTTTTATTGTTTTCTTTTGGTCATCATAGTATTTTACTGCTTTTGGACCCGTTTTGTATCCAACAAAGGTCCATAATTTTGTTTTCACCTCCAACTTTGAGGGATTAATTTCTTGGTTTAATATCCACACCAGGTGACCAAATTCCTGTATGTGGGATATGTTGGGGCACATTGAAGAGTTCAGAAGTCCGGTTGGACTATGAGAAGTGAGAGATGGGGGCAAGTGTGGCTCATCCCAAGGGGTTCAGGGAAGGTCATAGAGGTGAAGGTGAGCACTGTACAGACACGACATAGCGTAGAGTTGAGTCCAGATTCGATGAAAGTGGATTGGTTGAGATATATACAATCCAGTCAAGGACAAGGACTGGATATGAAGGACAATGATGAAGACGATGAGAGACAACGATGGGCGACTTTTCTGACGAAGCTGATGGTGATTGAAAAAAAAGGTAGATACATGTTTCAGCCCCTGGTACCATGTTTCATAGTCCGGGAATACCCAGACTCTACTATGCCATGTGACAAGGTGTCCAAAAAGGGAAATAAGCATATAAAGAGAGAATAACGAACTCCCTGCAATAGTGACGACAGGATTATACCAGAAATGATATGAAAAGAGATGAATGAAAAGAAAGAAAAAGAAAGGTGATGAATCCAGTAGGTTTGGATATGGACGGATACATATGATTAGGATGGACTTGACATGGATGGGACACGGATATGATGGATGCCTTGATACATGGTTGGAATGAACAACCTGGACCTAGAAAATGGGGAAAATGACAAATACGAACGTAGGGAGCTGATGGCTCCCACAGTGTTCCTGACCATTTTTCGGGAGGTGTAATTCCTGGTAAGCTATGTGTGTATGCATGATTTCAAACATAGGTTGCATGCGCGATGGCTTTGGGCCATAATTTGTGTGATAAGTTGTGTGCTATCATCATTGCATGCATCAGCTCAACAACAGTTCTATTCCAGTGCTCTGCTACACTGTTCTGTGCAGGTGAGTGTGGTGCCGTTGTCTGAATCTCAATACTGTGGTCAAGGCACCATTTTTGCAGATCATGATTAATATATTCCCAACCATTGTTGGTGCAGATCACCTTTGGTGTGAATGAATACTGGCATTCAATGTGTGCCAAATATTGTTTCACTTTGGTAGGTGTCTCGTCTTTCAATCACATGAAACTGATCATGTAGTTTTGGTTCGCCTCGTTGACAAACGAGATGTAGTACTGGTAGCTTTTGATGGAATTAACTTGCATGGGTTCCGTGTGGGTGATTTCGCCTGCTTTGTTGTCTATATGCTTACTTGTTTTCGCTTGGATGCATGCATTGCATCCAAAGTCCTGTGGGCTTTCTCACAGAGAGAATCCATCCATGAGGTTTTTATCATGTAGGTACTTTAATCTGCTCATGCCAATGTGACCTAATTGGCGATGCCATTCTTCCCATGTCCAGGCATGCTTCAATTTCATTGCTAAATTGACCTTGTTGTGGGTCAGTGTGTGGACATTGAGGTGGAACAAATTTTGCTTTTTACTCACTGTCACTATTGATTTCTGGCTGGGTTTGACAGGATCATCAGACCACTTTTGAGTGCCAAACGTCCACCACCCAAATGGAACCTTGTGAGCAAGAATAGGTTCAGTTGTACCTCAGGTACATGTAATGTATCAAGGCATTGTAGTTTCGTTATCCCATTTACTTGTTTACCTTGTAGGATGACTGTTCCTTGCCCAATTGCATGTATGGTGAAGAGTTTAGAGTCCAGTTGGACTATGAGAAGAAGGAAAAAGAAGGATGATGAATCCAGTAGGTCCAGATACAGATGGATACATACGATTAGGATGGACTTGACATGGATTGGAACACAGATATGACGGATACCTTGATATGCTGTTGGGATGAACAACCTTGACCTGGAAAGTGGGAAAAATGACGAATATGAACATAGGGAGCTGACGGCTCCCACATTTGAGGGGGACTTGAATAATGACTGTCCTCAGTCATGTGACTCAACTCCAAGCGGAGTTTGAAATTCGCGGTGTGTCAATGCAGTCCACTTTCTCTGTCCTCATCCTTCTGCACATTACTCCCTCATCACATCCACCACTCACTTCACTATGTCCTTTATGTCTGATATTCTCACACTCACCCAAACACATGACAATGACAGTCTGAAGGCGGTGAATGAGAGTGTGGTGACCGCCTCCATGGTCACCCCGGATGACAAGATGGAGCTGGAAGAGGAGAAGGCACAGTGGCTGGAAGAATGGAATGGGGCTTTGGTGTGTAGTGACATGATTGTGGACTTCCCTAGCTGATGTAGCTCCCCAGAGCATTCTCCGAGACTGCCTACAAGAGGCAAAACAACATGGGGCCAAACTGCTTGTCGAAAACCAAGTCATCAATGAAGAGTTTAAAGTCCTGTTGGGACTATGAAAAGTGAGAGATGGGGGTGAGTGTGGCTTGTCCCAAGGGGTTCAGGGAAGGTCGTAGAGGTGAAGGTGAGCACTGTACAGACACCAAGTAGCATAGAGTTGAGTCCAGATCTGATAAAAGCGGATAGAGCAAGATATATACAATCCAGTCAAGGATGAGGACCGGATACAATGGACAATGATGAAGACAATGGGAGACAATGATGGATGACTTTTCTGATGAAGCTGATGGTGATTGAAAAAGAAGGTAGATACATGTTTCAGCCCCTGGTACCATGTTTCATCTACTATGCTATGTGACAAGGTGTTCAAAAAGGAAATAGGCATATAAACAAAGATTAATGAACTCCCTGCAATAGTGACAATGGGATTATACCAGAAGGGATATGAAAAGAGATGAATGAGAAGAAGGAAAAAGAAGGATGATGAATCCGGCAGGTCTGGATATGGACAGATATGTACGATTAGGACAGACTTGACATGGATGGAACATGGATATGACACAGATATGATGGACGCCTTGATACACTATTGGGACAAACAACCTAGACCTAGAAAGTGGGGAAAACCAAGGATATGAATGTAGGGAGCTGATGGCTGCCACATCCGAGGGGGACTTGAATAATGACTGTCCTCAGTCATGTGACCTGACTTCAAGCGGAGTTTGAAATTTGCGGTGCGTCAATGCAGTCCACTTTCTCTGTCCTCAACTGTTACAATCTGTTTGTGTCCATGTCTGTGTCCAAGTCCGTTTGTTTTTCCCACGCTTCTATCTCTTATCTTTTGTAGTGGACTCTTTTCATTTCATGGTAACTCTTCCTGATGGTTACCCATTGATTGATCCTTTTCATCTATGGTTGTACAGCTGTCATACAGCATTCCCCTTTAGGTCCTGTTTGCCCCTTCCGCTCTTCCACAAACCAGACCTCCGTTTGATCCTATTTTCCTTTCCTGCTCTTTCCTGTGCAGCATCCTTCATCTTTATTCTGCTGCTGTGCATATACCATACTAGTCCTGGTCCGTGCTTTCTCCTGTTACCATACAAATACTCGAACCGCATGTATGGTATCCTTAAGCTAATTCTACGCATTTCTTCTGCGTCTTATCGTCCTGCTTCCACATCTAAGACTCTCTCCTTCAGATTCCACTCCAAGGACCTGCGTGCTTTCTTGCGCCAGTGTAGAACCAGTACTACACATCAGTTATAGACCCGTTGGCATAGTCTGCCTTCTGGCGTTGTACTGATACCACCTTGAACCTACCATCGTTCTCAGAGTGGACTTATCAAACGGACTCAAGGATTCAATCCGCTTGCTTGTTACTGTTACGCTCACTGCGAACTGAAGTCCTGTGAAGTGATAACAAGCAGACTGAGCAAGATAGGATGCCCGTTTGATAGAGCCACTTGAAAGGCGATGGTGGGCCTAAGGTGGTGTCGACGCAACGCTGGGAGGCAGACTATGCCAACAGGTCTATGATCAACGTGTAGTACCAGTTCTATGCAGACGCAAGGAAGCGTGCAAGTCCTAAGGATGGAAGCCGAAGGAGAGTGCCTTGGATGCGGAAGCACACAGGATTGAATGCAGAGATGAATGTGTAGAATTAGCTTGGGTATTACAGTACAAGTGGCTCGGTAGTTATACGGTAGTAAAGAGCGCATGGACCAAGTGTTACGCTCACTGCGAACTCTTGATGTCTGGCGAAGTGAGGAACTCAAGAGTGACTTCATCCTAGATGCATAGACTTCCTATGACCAGCGCGTCCCGAGTAAGGAGGGAAGATGCGCGATGGGGGGGGGTTTGGTGACGGTGGACCCCTACCAGTGTGGTAACGTGAAGGAGGAAGTCAGACGACTGAGCGGGGAAGATCTAGGGGATACTATATGACTAGCCCAGGCGGCTACCCAAGAAAGCGGCCTGGAGACAAGAAGCGGTGGATGCCCGTTTGATAAGGTCCGTCCGAGAGGATGGTAGCTCAAGGCGGAGGCCCAGCACAACCCAGAGGATGGACTACATCCGAGGGTCTATAGCTGCAGGCGCGAAGGGCAGCTCTTTGCAGGGGTCATGAAACTAGGCGACAATGAAGTCTGAGGGAGGGACGAGCTCAGAGACAGATCCTAGCCAGTACACCAATAGAACCCAGAGGAAAGCGTAGAATTAGCTTGAGGTTATACAGTACAGGAGGGACTGTATATATAGTATCTAGCTCAAGCCATGACTAAGCGGAAGCTCCGCTACATATAGTAAAACCCTTGTCTGCGCAGCACAGAAGGGTAAAGGGGATCAAAGGATCAAAAGGGCACAGCAAGGTGAAACGACATATCCTAATGGGATCAGGAGGGAACGAGGATCAATGGATCAAAGGATCAAAGGATCAATGAGTCAACAGAGACCGGTACTCGGCGGTCCTGTTAGGAAGGTGAAAGTACGGAAGCCCGCTTGTCCTAGAAGGGAAATACAAATGATCAAGCGAGAACAATAGAGGAAGCCCGGTGAAGGTACCAGGTTCGACGGAGAGTCCTAAGGTAAGATGACACTGCCTATCTGGGGGCCTTACGTGTCCAGGTCCGGACGACCATGGTGCTGCCTTATGGAGGAGGGCTTACGCGTACCGAAGGGAAGGTCATGAAGGGTTGTGATGTGCTGCCGCATGTGCGGACCTATGCATCCTAGGTTGTGATGTGCTGCCACGTATGTGGACTGATGCATCCCGAGAAGTGCTGCTCCTGTGGAGGAAGGCTGATGCATACCATGATGTGCTGCCATGTGTGCGGACTGATGCATCCTGAGAAGTGCTGCTCCCCTGGAGGAAAGGCTGACGCGTACCATGGTGTGCTGCCACGTATGCAGACTGATGCATCCCAAGAAGTGCTGCTCCCCTGGAGGGAAGGCTGACGCATACCATAATGTGCTGCCACGTGTGGACTTATGCATCCGAGAAGTGCCGCTTCGTGGGAGAAGGCTGACGCGTACCGAGAGGATAGTAGGAGGAGGTTCGTTGGCTACCCCGAGTCCCTGAGCATACCCGGTGAAGGGTTGGGACAATGGTGGTGATCTGAGGGTTGGCGAGTCCCTCCGGGGTAGTTAGGAAGATGAAGAAAAGAATGAAATGTACAGGTGCGCGCTACTGGGTGTTCAGTTGGTGTGAATCCCGTCCAGTGTGAGGCCAAACTGTAACACCAAGCTGGATATGGTATAAGCGGAGTACCGGAATAAAGGGAAGGGTACTGCGCAATGGTGACAGCGGAACAAAAGGAAAAGGGGCAAACGGGAAGCCGGTTGTGGAAGAGCGGAAGGGGCGATGCGGCTAAATGGGGAATGCTGTATGACAGCTGTCACAACCGTAAGTGATAAGGGGTCAAACTGCGGGTAACCATCAGGAAGGGTTACCATGAATTGGAAATGGAGTCCACTAATAGAACGGGAAAAGGATAAGATCAAAAGAAGAAAGAAATTGACACGACCTGTGGAATATCGTAACATTAGCCCCGTCCTTCTAAGGATGACGTACCACCGTCATCACCTCTAGTCGTCCTCCCCCTCGTTGACCACGTAGTCGGTGAGGTCAATGGTGTCCTCGATGCAGGGTCTAGTCCAACAGTCCTCCTCCGCGTGACCCTGGCGGCCACAGATGATGCAGGTGCGGAAGGGGCACTCTGCCACGCGATGCCCCAGAGCGGGCTTGAGACAGAAGGTGCATATGTGTTGGGGGCAGTCGATGCGCACGTGATCCAGGCACTTGCATTTGAAGCACCGGAGGCGGGAGTAGGGGGTGGAGGCAACGTTGGGAATGATGTAGTCCGCAACGTTGATGGTGGTCTTCGAACTCCCCGGCTCCTGGGCGTACGCGATATCCACCGATTTACCTTTGTCTGATCGTGGATTTGGGACATCCGAGCTAGAGAGGC
>JBBPMK010000536.1:0-14540 GCA_038090295.1 Boletus semigastroideus | reverse complement strand
TAATCATAGATTATCAGTGCCACAGGGAACATGTAACAGCCGAAGTTATGGACCTCAACAAGAATGCCTTCATCCTTGGTTACATGTGGCTAAAGAAGCATAATTCCCAAATAGATTGGACTTTGGATGAAGTAAAAATGACTTGTTGTCCCAGATCATGTTATCTATTACAAGAAAAGACCTACTTCCTCTGATCCTTATATAAGGAAGAAGAAGAAGCAGCACATGTGGCATATGAGATTTGGGCCATGCTAGATGCTGTTGTGGAGGCCAACACTCAGGCAGACAATCTCACAGAGATGCTCAACTTCTGGCAAGGTAAAAGAATAGAGACAAAGCTAATGGAGGAGTGTCACTTCTATAGGCTTAGCCCGAAGGCAACTCCTATGAATAGATGGGAGATGATGGAGTGGTAAGCCAGTTCATACAAGTCCTGAAGCTGAAGCCCAATAAACAAGTGAATAAGACTGGGGAGCAAACACCCAGTTGGTCTACTACTTATACAGGTATGATTAAGGTTAAAGGGGAGCTTGAACTCTATTAAGAGATAAGAGTGACTAATGCTACTGGTCAAGGTTCATAGAATATGATGTCATAGGCACAGGGCAAAGAGTATGATGTCATGGTGATGTCATCAGAGTCTAGATCAATGATGTCATAGATAAGGGTCTGGACCATGACATCACGAGTCACGTGACCTGAGAAAGAAAGAGAAATAGAAAGGTCATGTGTGGGGTTTGAACTCAAGGATGGACTAGAATAGTGAAGTGTAGGAAAGTGTAGGAAATGTAGGAAATGAATGGGAAAGTGGGTAAGTTTGTAGCACTACCCCTCCTGAAGACTTGTATTCCAGGCAAGTAGCAGAAAAGGGAGTGCCATGTTTAGGACCAAAAGGCATGAACAGGGAGTTCATAAAATCCAAAGTGATACTGCACATTCGTCTTGGAGTGCCAGGATGACGATAATGGAATGACTTGATTGCTTCAGCCACATAGGAGAGGTGGTCTTCTGGTTCCCATGTGTGATCCGTCTCATCCTTCCAATGCACTAAGTATTCCAATCTGGACTTTGTGATGCAACTGCCAGCAATGAATTCTACCTCAAATTCTTCATGTCCTTCATTCACAATCACAGTGTCAGGTCGAAGGGATGGTTGACCAGGGAGAGTATTATGATAGGATTTGATGTGTTGTTGTGAAGGCCAACGCTCAGGCGGACAATTTCACAGTGACACTCAACTACTGGCAAAGGTAAAAGAATAGAAATGAAGCAAAGGTAGGAATGTCACTTCTATAGGCTTAACCCAAAGGTAACTCCTATGAATAGATGGGAGATGACAGAGTGGTAAGTCAGTTCACACAAGTCCTGAAGCCAAAGTCCAATAAACAAGTGGATCAGATTGGAGTGCAATCACCCAGTTGGTCTACTACTTATACAGGTACGATTAAGGTTAAAGGGGAGCTCAAACTCTATTAAGAGATAAGAGTGACTAATGCTACTGGCTAAGAGTCATAGGGTATGATGTCACAGGTACAGGATAAAGGGTATGATGTCATGGTGATGTCATCAAGGCCTAGACCAATGATGTCATAGATAAGGGTCTGGATCATGATGTCATGTATCACATGACCTGAAAAAGAAAGAGAAATAGAAAGGTCATGTGTGGGATTTGAACTCAAGGGTGGCCTAGGATAAGAGTAGTGTAGGAAATGGATGGGAAAGTGGATGAGTTTGTAACATGCATGAGATGTTGACTGTGGGATGAATGTGAATCATGGAAGGAAGGGACAGGGTAACTGTTACACTTGCCTAAGTGTAGCCCTAACTTGAGTGAGGCGAAGTGGTGAACTGAAGACGAGTGACAAGTGACGAGTGTTGTCCGATGTTGGACCGAAGGTTTGCTTAGATGTAGCTAGCAATGAGTTGACCTTAGTAAGGAGGACGGCTTCTGACGCTTCGATGAGTCATGCGGTGGTGAACGCTGATAGACTTCTTGTAGAAGACTGGAGGACTGTTTGAACGACTTGGTGACGTTCAATGGACAAGAGTGACAAGGTTCAGAGCAGCGACTCAAGAAGTACGCTGGAGACTTGGAGATGAAGCGAGTTGTATTGATGAGTACAATGAAGTACAAGTGCAAGGACAAGTGGCTAAGGACTAGGGAGATATAGGGAGACCAAGCTAGGAAACTACTAGTGACTAGCAAGGGTTTATATATGTAAGGCAAGGGTGCTGACTAAGCGGGAAGAATGCAGCTGAGTGCGAAAGGTGAAACAGGGGTCGAAGATAAGGGACATGAGGTAACCTCATGTAGGAGAGATCAAGGGTTGAAGAAGATCGATGTGATCGATCATGAAACAAAGAAGCAAGACGTGAGAAATGGAAGCGAAACATGTGGTATGCACATGCATCAAGGGTTCGAGAAGTCAGAGAAGCAGGGCATGCAGCTAGTGCATGGATCAAGGGAAAAGGAAGCATGGGCATGCGGTTGGCACATGGATCAAGATGGATTGGGAGATGAAATCGGGGAATGCAGCTAGCGCATGGGACGAGGCAGTGCAAGGGTGATGAGATATGCAATGCAGAGGGTGAGGATGAGTGTGGAGATTGCGAGATGGGCGAGGTAGAGGGGTTTAGGGAGGAGAGGGAGAACGAAGGGGATGAGTTCTCTGAGAAAAAGGTAGTGCTGATCGAGCAATCGTAACAGTAACCACATTCGGCAAAACTACATTGATTGTGTATGGACCAATCCAGCGTTATGTTAATTTGCAAGCCATGTAAGGTAGTTTGAGGTGCTTGGTAGATAGCCAAACTTGATGACCAACTTCATATATTGAAGCATCTGATCTGAGATGATTGGATTGGCGTTTCATTCAGTCGTGAGCAACCTTGAGGGAATTCTTGACTTCGTCATGACTCTTTTGGATTTCTCCTACAAAGCCACTCATAGCTTCTTCAAAGCCCAGTCTAGGAGTGTGTCATTTCATGATTGCAAAAGGAGTAGTGTCGGTGATGGAGGATAAGGAGTTATCATGGTTAAACTGGGCAAGTTTCAGCCATTCAACCCATTGGTCTTGTTTTTTTGTGACATAGATGTGTAAGTATTGCTTCAGTTCTTGATTGAGATGTTCTGTCTGACCATCTGTTTGAGGATGATAAGCAGTGCTGAGATGCTGAGTAATGCCAAGCAAAGAACATAACTCTTTCATAAACTCTGAGACAAATTGTGGTTTGCAATCCAAAACGATGAAGGAAGGAAGTCCATGGGTACACCAAACATTGTCTCTAAATAGCTTAGCTAATTCTAAAGAGGAGATGGACTTTTGACATGGAATGAAAACTACTTCTTTACTAAAACAATCAACGACAACACAAATAGAATCGAAAGAGTTGACAACTGATAAACCCATAATGAAATCCACTGAAATATCTGCCCAAGGAGCAGAAGTGGAAGGAAGTGGTAAAAGTTTTCCTGCTGGTGCAGTTGACTTTCCCTTCGTGAGGACACACACTTGGCAACATTTGATATATTTCTTTACATCTGAAGTGATTCCAGGCCAAGTGTAGTGTCTAGTGGCAAGATTCAGAGTCTGCACTTGTCCTGCATGACCTCCGACAGGGGAATCATGACAAATGTGGAGTAACTCCATGTGAAGGGGAAGTGGTACCAAAACTTTGTTCTTTTCATTTAAGAACGCTTCTTCTGCTAAATTAAACTGAAATCCAGGAATCTCTCTTTCTGTGATTTTCTCTGTTTCCTGTTGAATCCTGAAATAGAAGTCAGAGGAAAGGTGTACATGATTGATAAATATTGATGGCAGAAGTACAGTAATGTTCGTATTGTGAGAAGGATCAGATTCTCCATGGTCTGGCCTTTGCGAGAGTGCGTCAGCTCTTCCATTCTGAGAACCTGGTTTGTAAACCATGGTATAGTTAAACTCCATTAGGGTAGCATGCCATCTGGCCTGTCTTTGGGAAAGAGTCTGCAGTTTCTTCCAGAACTCAAGGTTCTTGTGATCTGTCCAGATTTCAAAGCCCTCTTAACCAATAAGATGGTGTTGCCACTCTTCTAAAGCTCTAATGACTGCAAGGAGTTCTTTATTGTAAATAGGATAGTTCTTTTCAGTGGAATTAAGAGAATGTGAAATGAAAGTACAAGGCCACCAAAAGTCATCATTGCATTCGATGGAGAGAACTCTGCCTGTGGCAATGTCAGAAGCATTGGTCTCAATATAAAGTTGCTTGAATCCATCAGGAAATACAAGAAGTGACAAGGAAGTAAATGTCCTTTTTAACTGATCAAAAGCATTCTGTTCTCATTCTGTCCATGTTACGAACTCATCCTCTTTTCCTACACTTTGCTACACTTTTCTTATCCTACTTAGGTCGAGAGTTCGAACCTCACACATGACCTTTCTTTTCTCTTTCTTTTCCTGGTCATGTGACATGAGTCCAGACCATGACATCATGATGACATCATTGCCATGGCAACCATCTTTTACCATGTCAACCATCATTCATCATAGTAACCATCACTTGTCATGACAACCATCTTGCATCCTAACAACTGATTTGACTCATCCTAGTTTAAACTCCTCTTGAACCTTATATCGTACATGTATAAGTAGTAGACAGACTGGTCTAATCCACTTGGTTATTCAAGCTCTCTGCTTTGAGGCCTAGTGTGAGGATTAACCCGTCTCGTCTCACTTCTTTCATTGCCAGTGCTTGAACATGCACTGCAAAGATCGTTTACATTTGAGTGCACAACAGTCCATACAAAAGATGTATTCTTTTTGGTGAGGTTGTTCAACAGTCTAGCCATGCTTGCAAAGTCTTTGATGAATCTGCGATAATAGTTGCATAGACCTAGGAATGATTGAACCTCTTTCAACTTTCTCAGCATAGGCCAATCCTAGATCCCTTTTATTTTCGACTCCTGCATCTCGATACCTTATTTTGATACCATCATGCCCAAGAAATCGACCTTGTCCTTTGAGAAGAAGCACTTTGATGGTTTAACGTATAAGTTGTTCTCGTGTAAGCATTTTAAGACTTCTTTAACCACCGCTTGATGCTCTTCTGTCATTTTTCCTTTTGTGAAAATGCTAACGTCATCGATGTAGATTCATACTACTGTCCACATGTCATTGAAGATGTTGTTCATCATCTGTTGGAATGTTCTGGGGAAATTTGCTTTCCCAAAATACATGACAAGAGGTTCATACGATCTGATTGGGGTAATGAACACTGCTTTCCACTCATTGCCTTCTTTGATCTGGACATTGTTATACCCCCATCTGAGATCTAGGGTTGTAAACATGTCAGCTCCTTTCATTCTGTCCACTAACTCCGAAATTAACGGTAATGGCTAGGCATTTTTAACGGTTCCTTCGTTCAGGTACTGGTAATCCATGACTAATCACTTACTACCATTCTTTTTTGGAATAAAGAATACTGGAGCTGTTTGGGGTGACTTAGATGGTCAAATATATCCTTTTTTTAGTTCACCATCTACAAAGTCTTAGACCAACTTTATCTCAGCATCTGCCATAGGGATGATTCTTCCTTTCTTTGGAACAAACCCTGGCTTTAAATCAATAGCATGGTCCCATGGTTTCCTGAGTGGCATTCATGTTGCCTTTGCTTGGGAGAATACATCTAAGTACACATGGTAACATTCTGGAACCTGCTTCTTAACTTTTTCTACATCTTCAACAACCTGGAACGTGTCTTGTGCTTGTACATGCATGATTCCTTTTTCAAGCGCTTTACATTCAGTGGTACATCTCCAGTCGACAAATTTTTGCTTTACCCAGTTGATATTAGGATTATGCCTCCTTAATCAATCATAGCCGACCATTATTTCGTTATGGCCAAGGGAAGAGATATAGGCAGTGACTTCCTCTAGATGTCCTTCTATCCCTATGATTAACTTGGTTTTATGGGTAATGTTGCCTTTGACATTGAAGGTACCATCTGTGTTCCTGGTTTGAATTGGAGTATGTAAGGGTGGTAGCTCTAATCCTAACTGCTTGGCCTTCTCTCGATCAATGAATGTGTTGGTACATCCACTATCTATGAGTGCCATTCCAGTATTTGTACACCAATATCTTTTGTCGTTTTGGTAATGTATGTTACACTTGTCGAAGTGTAGCCCTTACTTGTGGACGCGGGACGAAGGTGTCGGATCGAGTCCGGACAAGGGTTCAGTCTTGAAGACGTGAACGTACTACTGACGCCTTGGTAGGACGTTCAGGGACAAGGCAGTACCCTTCACAAGGGAAGGATATTGGACGAGGTGCAAGAGTGAGCAGGCACTCAAATAGTAGCCTGAGGACTAAGAGAGAGAGCGAGAGAGCGAGAGGATGATATTGGGTTCAATGTAGAGAATACAAAGGGAGCCCAAGCTAGAGAACTGCAGACTGGGATACAGAGTTTATATAGACTAAGCCAATGGTGCTGACTAAGCAGATGGAAGGCCTTGGAAGGCGAAAGAACAAGTGAGTCAGAGAAGGAGAATGAAGGGGCAATGCGGGGCAGTGCGGAAGGCAATGCACGGCAATGCAAAGGGAAGGGTGATGACGGATCATCAGGGAGAAGGGCATTGCCTTGTTGAAAGGCTATGCTGGGCATAGGGTTACATGAGGTAAGCGATAAGTCCAGATAAGGAGTAGGAAAGGGAAAGGAAAGAAAGAAACGGGCAATCGTAACAATGTAGATCAAGCTTTGTTCGCATCTCATTTTGCTTGTAACTCTGATGAGGTCCTGTGACTAGGGTGTCATCTTTTCTACATTCCAGAACATTTTTTACATAAGCTGACAAAGATTGTGCAGCTTTCTTCCTATTGGTGGCTATGCCTCTGATCACCATTTCGATCGTTTGTTCTGGAAAGTCATCTTCTTGCACTTCTTGGAACTCTGAGGTTTTAATGCATGGGAAGGAAAGTCCATGGTGCTGAAAAAACTCTCTTGTTCTTTTAATGATTTCCTGTGTTTTTTCTTTTACTGCCAGCATTTTTTTTGACGACTCTAATTTCTTAGATAATTCCTTTATCTTTAATACCTTTGCTATTGCTTTTCTAGGTATGCAATCTTTTTCCTTGGCATTCATCAGCTTTCCATTCATCAGCATCCCTACCAGAACCTATTCAGCTGGAATAAATATTATTCCTTTTGGGAAGCATTTTGATCAGTCATGATCTGCCCTCTTTCCACAGTTTCAGCATCATTGTTTCCTTTTACATTTCATTGGTGGTGGAGTGTAATACAGAGGGTCAGGATCTACTGAATCTTCTGAGAAGGAATCATTGTAGTATTCATCATAGTATTCAGATTGTATTGGGAATGGAGGTTTCCCTTGGGGTCCTGGTGATTCCTTAGCTGCAGGATTTTCCCATGTCCATGGATCATGGGGGTTGTTGGTAGAGTCTCCATATTGATGCCATGGATTTTCTATGAACTGTGGATCTAGTACCAATGATTCTGGTGTACATTCTTTCATGAGTGCTTCATCCTCATATTTGTCATACTCTTGGATTGGTGATCCCCCTCTACTTTCTTCATCCATTGGTGTTTTATGCCATTCTTCTTCATCCGATTCTTGTCCTAAGGCCATTCATTTGAACACATCAGGTAATTGATCTGTTTTAGGTGACCCGATTGCTATCTCTTCTGGGTAATCAGATGGAGGAGAGTTTGGAGACATGATTTCTTCCTCACTACTGCTATTGTCTCCTGTCATAGCATGTGGACGCCAACTTCTTCTATTGTTGATTTTCATCAGGAGATCAGTATTTATTTCTATGGATCCCGATCTCTGTTCAATTCTTTGGGATTCTGCCTTTGTTTGTTCTATATGAAGTTTATTGAATCATTGTAGAAGCTCTTCGACTGAAGATGATTTATCCCATCCTGGTTCTAGGTCATAGACATCTTTCTTTGTGGAGGAAGGCTCAACACTACTATCTGAAGTAACTAACTTGTGGTCCCTCCATTCAAGATTTGTGTGCAATGACTCAGCGACACCTTCAACTTCTGTGCACAATAACTCAGTGGCACCAGAACTGGACATTCTGTGTGTAAAAACTCTAGGCAATGCCTAACTGGATCCCCCCAATAGCCCAGGTGACTCTGTAAGATGCTATGTTAAGCAAAACTCCAAGTTCAAGGTTCATCCAATAACCTGACAACACCTGTGTAACTACTGTAACTGTTGTAGTACTACTTGATATAATCCAAGCTGATGCTCTACCTTGCTAATCACTTTGCGGACTACCAGTGTACGGTATAAGCCTTCCAGCCCCTAAGGTGGCTTGACTCTATGCTTATCAAACTTGATGTTTGCACAGTAAACTCCCCAAGGAGGGAATCATAGAAGGTTCTATGTAACTGAAACACAATCTGCAGATCACAAGTCTGCTCTCCTAATAGGCATCAGGAGACGGAGAAATGAAAAGTCACAGGAAGCCCTGGCTGATCCTATTACAATTGCCTGGTTATCTCTTTTTCTTTCACTTCTCTATTTGAACTTACTGCTTAGTTATGTAACCATTTCATTCAGCATGGCCTTTCAACAAGGCAATGCCCTTCTTCTTGATGATTCGTCATCAACCCTGTACCCAGCATTGCCTTGCATTGCCTTCTCACTGTTGCAGAGGCCAACGCTCAGGCAGACAATCTTACAGCGACACTCAACTACTGGCAAAGGTAAAGAGTAAAGTGTGGGGGAATGTTACTTCACTAGCTGAGAAGCTAGGATATGAATGAGATGGCAGAGTGGTTCACACAAGTCCTGAAGCCGAAGCCCAATAAACAAGTGGATAAGACTGAGGGGTAATCCTCAGTTGACTACCTACTATATATACAAGTATGTATAAGGTTAGAGAGGAGCTCGAACTCTATTAAGAAATAAGAGCGACTAATGCTACTGGCTAATGGGAATGATATCACAGGTACAGGCACAGGGTCAAGGGTATGATGTCATGATGACATCATAGATAAGAGATAAGAGTCTAGACTGATGATGTCATAGATAAGGGTCTGGACCATGATGTCATTGGTGGCTGTGAGTCATGTGACCTGAAAAAGAAAGAGAAAAGAAAGGTCAAGTGTTGGATTCAAACTCAAGAGCTAAGTAGGGCAAGAGAGTGTAGGAAATGGGTGCATAATGGGATGAGTTTGTAATACTCACCTTATCTCTGACTCTACTATGTTCTTTCATCTTCCATGGTATTCTAACTGCTTAGTCAGCACCTTTACCTCTGTATATATAAACCATGTACTTTAGTCTCTAGCTCTCTAGCTTGGGCTCCCTTTGTATTCCTTACATTGTGCTCAATACCATCTCTTCTCTCCTAGTCTTCAGGCTACTATTTGAGTGCCTGCTCTTTTCTTATAAAACCTTGTCAAATATCCTTCTCTTGTGAAGGGTATTTCCTCTGCCCACTGAACGACCTCCAAAGGCATTGGTAGTACATTTGTGTTATCCAGACCAAACTTTTGTCAGGACTCAATCCAACACCCTTGTCCCTCGTTACAAGTAAGGGCTACACTTAGGCAGGTGTAACAGGCCCTCATTAACCCTCAAGTCTGTGTAAGCATTGAAAGTCTTATCCAAGTGTTGTGGAGGCCAACACTCAGGTGGACAATCTCACAGAGATGCCCAACTTCTGGCAAGGTAAAAGAATAGAGATGAAGCTAATGGAGGAGTGTCACTTCTATAGGCTTAGCCTGAAGGCAACTCCTATGAATAGATGGGAGATGACGGAGTGGTATGCTGGTTCACACAAGTCCTGAAGCTGAAGCCCAATAAACAAGTGGATAATACTGGGGAGCAAACATCCAGTTGGTCTACTACTTATACAAGTACAATTAAGGTTAAAGGGGGGCTCAAACTCTATTAAGAGATAAGAGCAACTAATGCTACTGGTCAAGGTTCATAGGGAATGATGTCACAGGCACAGAGCAAAGGGTATGATGTCATAGATAAGGGTCTGGACCATGACATCATGAGTCACATGACCTAAAAAAGAAAGAGAAATAGAAAGGTCATGTGTGGAGTTTGAATTCAAGGATGGACTAGAATAGTGAAGTGTAGGAAAGTGTAGGAAATGTAGGAAATGAACAGGAAAGTGGGTGAGTTTGTAAAAGATGCAAAGGCACCAAAGCCCATGGACAAGACATCTGAGGAGCTGGTACCAAAAGAGTATCAATGTTTTCTAAAGGTTTTCTTGAAGAAGGCCTCTGAGCAGATGCCAATCAGGAAACCATGGGATCATGCCATAGATCTAAAGGACATGTTTAAACCTAAGAAGGGCAGGCTCATACCCGTATCCATCACAGAACAAGATAAGGTAGCAGCATTCATAGATGATCAGCTGAAGAAGGGTTATATAAGACCATTCAAAAGTCCTCAGACATCACCCATGTTCTTTGTTCCAAAGAAGGATGGTCGCAAGTGAATGGTTTAGGATTACAGATATCTAAATGAGCACATGGTCAAAAACAATTACCCACTCCCCTTAATCTTTCAATTAGTGGATAAGCTAAAAGGAGCTAAGTTATTCACAAAGATGGATCTTAGATGGGGATACAATAATGTCTAAATTAAGGAAGACAATGAATGGAAAGCCACATTCATATGCTTCAGAGGAGCCTACAAACCTTTGATCATGTACTTCAGGCTATGCAACTCCCCTGGCACATTCCAAGCAATGATGAATGAAATCTTCACAGATATGGATGATGTCATAGTCGTCTACATTGATGACCTCATGATCTTTACAAAAACAGACAATCAGGCAGAACATGAGAAGATCGTGCTAGAAGTCCTGAGATGCCTAGAAGAAAATGACTTATCTGTCAAACTGGAGAAATGCAATTTCTGAGTGAAAGAAGTAAAATTCCTCAGAATAATCATAACTCCTGATGGAATCAAAATGAATGATTCAAAGGTTAAAGCCATCAAAGAATGGCCTACACCTAAGAATGTTAGAGGTATATGGAGCTTTTTAGGATTGGCCAACTTCTATTGAAGGTTTATCAAAGATTATAGTCAGGTGGCTAGGCCCCTGAATGACCTAACCAAGAAGGACAAGTCTTTTGAGTGGAAAGAGGCACAACAGCATGCATGTGACACACTTAAAGCCAAATTCACCTCCACTCCTATCCTCACCTATCCAGATAATGATTTACAGTTTTGGTTAGAAACTAATCCCTCAGACTTCACCACAGGGGCAGTCCTATCTATTCTAAAAGAAGACAAATGGCATTTCATTGCATTCGCATCACATTCCATGACTCCTGAGCAGTGCAATTATCCAATTGCAGATAAGGAAATGCTGAGCATTATTAATGCATTGGAGATTTGGCGACACTACGTAGAAGGTGCCAAGTCAGAGTTTGAGATATGGAATGACCATGCAAATTTGCAATACTTCATGACAAGGCAGGATCTTAATCAAAGACAGGCCCAATGGGCACAATATTTATCTCGCTTCAATCACAAATGGGTTCACAAGCCAGGAGTCACCAAGGAAAAAGTGGATGCATTATTCAGATGTGAAGATCATATGATTGGGATTGAAGATGATAACAAGGGAATAGCCATTATTTCCCTGGAGAAGATTAGAATGACCTGTATCTTGATCTCCAATGAAGAGTATAAACTCTATAATCACATTTGCAATGCTACATGGATGCTGCACAAATAAAAATTGAAGTACCTAAGTGAGAAGCACAATGTGTGCAAATTGGACAATGTTGTACACCTGAACCAATATCCTTTGCAGTGTATGCTCGAAACTGGTGATGAGAGAGTAGAGGTGAAACGATGATAATCCTCACACTACGCCTCAAAGCAGATAGCTCAAGTAACAAAGTGGATTAGACTGAGGGGCAATCCCTCAGTCATCTGTCTACTTATACAAGTATTGATAAGGTTAGAGCAGAACTCAAACTCTATGAAGAGATAAGAGTGATAAATGCTATTGGCTAAGGAAACAGGGCTGTGTGATAAGGAATGAGTCAGACTGTTGCCATGGTGATGATGTCATGGTCTGGACTCATGTCACGTGACCTAAAAAAGAAGTGAAAAAGAAAAGTCATGTGTGGGGTTTGAACTCTCGACCTAAGTAGGATAAGAAAAGTGTAGGAAACTGTAGAAAAAGAGGGCAAGTTCATAACAGACAATGACGTCCTCTATAACAAGAAGGGCTGAATCTATGTCCTGGACAAAGATGACTTATGAATGAATGTCATCACCCTTCACCATGACATTCCAATGGCAGGACATGTAGGGTCAGAAAAGACCCTTGAATTACTTTAGTGATCTTACTGGTGGCCCTGTGTCACTAGTGATGTAAAGGCCTATGTTGCCAAATGTGATAGGTGTACACGGATGAAGGGCTCTAATATGGCTCCTGCAGGTAAATTGCACCCCTTAGAAGTCTCAGATGCTCCATGGGAGCACATCTTCACTGACTTCACTACAGATCTTCCACCCTTGAAGGATTACAACTCCATTTTAGTAGTTGTTGATTGATTCAGCAAAGAAGTGGAGTTCATCCCCACAGTAAAGACTGTTACCATGCTAGGCATGGCTTGGCTCTACCTAGATCATGTCTGAAAGCACCATGGCCTTCCTAAATCAATTGTCTCAGATTGAGGACCACAGTTTGCATCACAGGTGATGTAAGACATATGCAAACAGCTTGGGATCACCCCTAAGCTTTCCTCTACACATCACCCACAAACAGACAGGCAAACAGAGTGGATGAACAGGGATTTGCAGCAGTTCCTCCATCTATTCACTGCAGAAAATCAGGATGAATGGGTTGACTGGCTAGCTCCAGCTCAATTCAGTTATAATTCCGAGATTCAGGCATCAACTAAGATGTCACCCTTCAGTGTTACTCAGACATACATGCCACACATGGGCTTTGAAAGCCACCAAGCTAAGGCACCTGCTGCCAATGAATTCATCATGGACTTCAAAAATGTACTAAATAAAGTCAAAAATAATCAATTTTCAGCACAGAAACACATGAAGTCTTCTGCTAATTGCCATAGATTGAAAGCACCTGCCTACTCCAGTGGACATAGGGTGTGGCTCTCTACAGATAATCAGTGCTTGACGCATGCCTCTAAGAAACTCAGTGAGTAATGGCTTGGACCATATGTCATCATTGACCTCATCAGAACCAATGTAGTTAAACTTAAACTCCTGAAGATGATGCAGATCCATCCAGTAGTTAACATCACCAAGGTTAAATTTTATCATGAGGACCTTGATGGCCAGCCAATTCAAAAACCCAGACCTATTGCTGTCACAGAGGACCATGATGATCTCTACAAAGTTGACTATGTAGTTGACTCTCATCTCGGGGGCAAGCACCTTGAATATTTGATTCATTGGAAGGGCTATGATGATACTGGTTGTACCTGGGAATCCCTAAGCAATCTCAGCAGTGCTAATGACACTTTGGCTGATTTTCACTGCACTTGGCCTAGTGCCCCTTGCTGCATCAAGGTTTTCCATGCTAACTTCATGTCCCTTTTTTGTTACAATCCATCTGTGTCCATGTCCACATCCGTGTCTGTGTTCATGTCCATATCCGAGTCCGTTTGTTTTTCCCACACTTCTATCTCTTATCTTTTAAAGCAGACTCATTTCATTTCATGGTAACTCTTTCTGATGGTTACCTGTTGATTGATCCTTTTCATCTATGGTTGTACAGCTGTCATACAGCATTCCCCTTTAGGTCCTGTTGTCCCTTCTGCTCTTCCACAACCAGACCTCCGTTTGATCCTACTTTCCATTCCTGTTCTTTCCTGTGCAATATCCTTCATCTTTATTCTGATGCTGCGCATATACCATACTAGTCCTGGTCCGTGCTTTCTCTCTGTACCCTACAAATACTTGAGCTGCATATATGGTATCCTTAAGCTAATTCTACGCATTTCTTCTGCATTCTATCATCCTGCTTCCGCATCTAAGGTACTCTCCTTTGGATTCCACTCCTAGGACTTGCATGCTTCCCTGCGTCTGTGTAGAACTGGTACTACACATCAGTTATAGATCCGTTGTGGGAGCCATTAACTCCCTACATTTGTATCCTTGGTTTTCCCCACTTTCTAGGTCCAGGTTGTTTATCCCAATAGTGTATCAAGGCATCCATCATATCGGTGTCATATCCATGTTCCATCCATGTCAAGTCCATCCTAATCATACGTATCCATCCTAATTGTACATATCTGTCCATATCCGGGTCTACCGGATTCATTGCCTTTCTTTGTCCTTCTTCTCATTCATCTCTTTTCATATCCCTTCTGGTATAATCCCATCGTCACTATTTCAGGGAGTTCATTAATCTTTGTTTATATGCTTATTTCCTTTTTGGACACCTTGTCACACAGCATAGTAGATGAAACATGCTACCAGGGGCTGAAACATGTATCTACCTTCTTTTTCAATCACCATCAGCTTTGTCAGAAAAGTCGTCCATCATCGTCTCCCATTGTCTGCATCATCGTTCATC